>JAHVAK010000366.1:2500-153645 GCA_019845155.1 Luehdorfia chinensis | reverse complement strand
AATAGGCTCTTTTCTTGAAGGTCCCATAGTCGTATCGACACGGAAAAACCGCTGGCGGCAGCAGATTCCATAAAGTGCTTGTGCGTGGCAGAAAATCTGCTCGAGTTTACAATTTACTGAATGAATTAATCTTGTCTAAGATTTGAACATAGAGCGTGCTTCACGCTCTATGTTCAAATCTTAGACAAGGTTTTCCTTGAAACTGTTCTTTGTACAATTAAATATAATGTATTTCTGACTGCGATAAAAAAGGATTTACAAAAAAGAGAGGATACCTACGGAGTTTCTTTCGCCTGTTTTTCTCCGTCAGAGGAACCTTATTACGATACGGCGGGTAGATTGTAAAAATGCCGTTTGACAAAAGAAATTTTATATTTCTTACGACGAAAAATAAAGAATTTTCATTTCATTTCATTTACATTTCAAAAGGCAATTTTTATCCATAAAATGAACCCAAATAATTAATATCAATGTGTTAAACAAAACAATTCCGTTCACTTGATTGCTCATGCACAATATTGAGAGAGGGCGGGCTGTGCTCTTCAAAAATTAGGTAATACACACCATTTTAAATGTTGCATGCTGATTTTAGCATATTAACTTTATTTCCTTTAATTCCATCCACATCACGTTGATAGTTGGCAATCCATCACAGTGGGCTTTTCGCGGAATATTCTTCGGAACGACCACTCTGTGGAGCCTGCTGCTGCTAGCGGCTTTTTCTCAAATACTGGCAACGCACCAGCGATCCGATAGGTATTGCGTATGTTCATTGACGCATAGCGATAATAATCACTTAACATCAGGTGAGCCGTTTGATCGTTCGCCCCCTCTCAAAAATAAATGAAAACTTAAGTGACTATAACAATTGTTGAATGTTATTTATTTTTCTTAATTTCTTATGCTAAAATAAAGTTAAGTTTCAGCCTATAAATGTCCCACTGCTGAGCACAGGCCTCCTCTCATTTCTGTGAGGGTTTTGGAGCTGGGAAGAATCTGCCACGCAGCTCCAATGCGAGTTGGCGGACTGCACATGTCTTCGAAATATTTTTTATATTTCTCCGACATGCAGGTTTCCTCACGATGTTTTCCATCACCGCCGAGCACGTGGTAAATCAATACTTAAAATTGCAATTTCAGTGGTGCTGGCATAGGGAATCGAACCCAGGTCACTCGCGTACTATGAAATTTAAAGCGAGCGCCTAGCCCCTGAGCTAACACGGCTCTTATGCTAACCTGTACTTAATACGCTACTTTAATTTGTACGCCATTCCGCACGTGTATAGATGTCTTTAGCATGAGCGAGGCGCTTTCGTGAATTGCAAGAACTGTTACTGAAAATTGTACTGTCTAAATTCTGGGCCGAACTGAAAACCAGTGCTGCGATGTTATCATCGCGGCTTTAACTGAGTTCGGTCCACTTTACGATTATATGCTGCAGCACAGATATTTTGGTAATAGGTATAATATATATATATATATATATATATATAATATATATATTATATATATCTTTTTATGTTTTCGTAGTGGCTAAGACATTTTTTGTTTACTTTTTTTTATTTATTTCTTATTTGTATTTGTGCTGTATGTTTTTTAATCGTAAATAAATGTTTTACTTACTTACTTACTTGCTTACTTAAATATATCTTTTATTTCAGCAATTTGTGTTAATGTTTATTTAATCTATCCTTAATTGCAGTGCACCAAGTACTTACATGTGTTCTTAAAAAATATATATATACATCTGTGACTAGATGCCTTTTCCCATATAAGTGGAAGCAAAAGCCGCACGTTGCCCGTTTTTCAACCTCGCGGGAAACGAACCGTGACGGATAGCGAACCACGTCGCCGCCATTTTGTCAAAAAAAGTCTTACTCCCCATTGCGTTCCAACGAGCAGTATAGTGACAGCTTTGCATAATATTACGGAGTTATTCTTCACGAATAAAGGCTGTCCGTACAATACCTTAGTCGCCTCTTACGACACCTCGGTTGGAAAGAGGTAGGTGCTATTCTACTCTGTCGGACATCTATCGGCTTAAGCCCGTATGATATGAATAAAACATATTTTATGTGTCCTAAGGTATTATTCCCTTCAATGGACGGAAGCGAAAGCTTTTCTTTGATAGTTTTTCAATATGTACAAAACACGAACTCTCACTTCTTTTAGAAATAGTAAAATATAATACATAAAGGATACGAGATGTTTGTTTTGTTGAAAAAGTAATATCAAAGGTAGAAAAATTATTAATGATTTAGTTTAGTACGTGTAACCAAAGAGCACAAACTGGATAGTGACTGCTATAATCGAAAAAACTTAGTTGCCAGTAAGTAAACTTTTGAGTTCTCGTAGCTGACCCAAAAAGCATCAGCGTTACGCTGCTATATTTTTATTTAAATTATTTATAAAAAAATGCTTGGAATGCTATCAACGTTAATAATATTCCTGTTGACCACTCCTACTAAACTTAAAAGCTTGTGCTAGGGGATGCTTTTCGACAATAGTCGAATGGCGGGCGCGATCCTGCTATTTCATGACCTGTAATCCGTACCCTAAACTACTAGCTATTATATTTTTTTTGGTTATTTTTTTTATTTTACGAAGTGACGAAACGAGCAAAACGTTCACCTGATGGTAAGTGCAACGTCCGCCCACAACAAATGCTGTGTCACCCAGAATAGTTCTGTATTACACCACAATGCGCCCGTCACCCTGAGACATAAGTTCTTAAGTCTCAAATGCCCAGTGATTACGCTCGCTCACAGTGCCCTTCAAACCGAAACACAGTAATGTTTGCACACTACTGCTTCACGGCAGAATAACTGGTCCTGGTACCTAGCTAGACAGATTCCTGCATAGGAATCCTACCACCAGTATTAGTATTCTTGTGTTGCTAGTTGTGTGAAAGAGCGATCTTTCCGACCGAAATATCGTAAAGGAGAGAAAGTTAATTTGCTAAGATCCGCATGCAAAATGTAAAATGGTGTGTATTACCTAGTTTTGAAGATCACCGCCCGCCCTCCCTCAACAGCGTGCACAAGAAAACCAACCGGGAGCCGCCACCAGATACCCTCCACCACTACAACACTACCACTAGGCAATACACACCACTGAAGTCGAGAACACGACACGAGTTTCACCTCAAAACGAGGCATTATCAAGTGATATTGACTCTACGATAGTCAACCTCCGAGTGACTGTCGTAGAGTCAATATTTTCTATATGATGATCATCATCATCATTTCAGCCCACCACAAGTCCACAGCTGAACATAGGCCTCCCCCATAGATAGCCACAAAAGTTTTTAGCTCTCATTTCGATGGGATTTTGCCGTAGTTGCCACGCTTACCACGTAGTTACACGTTTACCATGTTGCCACGTAAGTGTTAAGTTTATGACTTCAATACCAAATACAAGGTCAGCACGGCTGTTTGCCGCAGAGCACGTCATGTGTCCACTGCTCCCTCAAGGGGAATGGGCACCAACGTTGTTCGGGTTATACCCGCAACCTTGAGAGTCTCCTCCCCGTCAGCTACCACCCATGAGGACGTCATGTAATGCCTCCACTAACAATTGCATGATGTTTATAGCCATTTATATTTTAATTGTAAATTCAGCCACCAGCAAATTTGTAAAAATAGCCATCAGGTAGGGCATGAGTACCTGACATTGAGTATTGTGTACCAACCGGCGCGGCACAGACGCCTGGTCGACTTCGCTACAGTCGTGTCCTATACGGGAGTTTGTTTGATCTGATTGCTTTATATATTGCTGTATATTGTTGTAGATGTATTTATTTATTATGTAGGATAGTACTTCAGAAATAAATATTTAAAAAATAGGTTTTCAGGTTGTTTTTAACGGTTGATTTGTAAAATCATTTAAAACCATTGTATTCATTAGAATTTCTTTTTTGTTTAGTTGGATAGTACTTAGTAATTAGGTAATCTTGGTGAAATCGTGACCAACATTAAAGAGCTGATCTCTTAAGTGTATCCGGGTGTGGCCAATATTAACCAAAAAAAATATCAATTGATGTGTGAACGGGAAATGTTAGCTGCCAGTTAGGCAAACCGGTACCTCGCATTCTATGTTGTTGATGACACCTACACATTTACTACTTAGTTTTAAAACGATACAATTTTTCTGTGAAGGTACCGTTTGCAGTAACTATAAAGAAAGCGCAAGGACACGCTTTTAGGCTTGTCGGATAGATTTAAGAGAACACTGTCTTTCCCACGGACCATTGTATGTTGCCTTATCTAGATCGGGTTGCGGAGAGAACCAGTATATACTAATACCACAAGACCATACCACAAGAGATTTTACTGGTAGTAGGGTTACTGTGCAGTAACCCAGACGGGTTACTGCATAGTAACCCTACTACCAGTAAAATCTATCTATAAATCTACCTAGACAGGTAGGCACCACCTCAGGGCTAGTTATTCTGCCGTGAAGAAGTAGTGTGCAAACTCTACTCAACAGCGTGCACAGGAAAACCATACCGCCACCGGGAGCCGCCACCAGATACCCTCCACCACTACAACACTACCACTAGGCAATACACACCACTGAAATCGAGAACACGACACGTGTTTCACCTCAAATTCACCACTGCTAAATATCTTTAAATCTAGTACTTAAAGTTCAAATCTTCTCGAAGTAGTCATTTACTATCAATACGATCGCTGCCTACGTGACTCGGGTGGGGATTGTGTGACGAATCGGCCGTTGTCGGCCGTTATCTCGATGACGTCGTCATATTGCCTTGGATAACGGTCGGTTGCGTCACCGAGACTATAAATAGCAGCTCTTTGACCGGGCCGCTCACTCGGCGGTTGACAGTCGTAGAGTCACTATCACTTGATAATGCCTCGTTTTGAGGTGAAACACGTGTCGTGTTCTCGACTTCAGTGGTGTGTATTGTCTAGTGGTAGTGTTGTAGTGGTGGGGGTATCTTTTGAGGGAGGGCAGGCGGTGCTCTTCAAAACTATGTAACACACACCAATTTGCATGCGGATCTTAGCAAATTAACTTTCTCTCCTTAACTATAATGGTTTCCGCAAAATAACGCCTAATTCTATTAACGATCGAAATATCGACAGAGGGAAAATTAAAACCAGAAGATGGGCAGCAGCATCTTCCTGGAACATCTGAATAAATAAATTGCGGTTGCCAATCTGCCTGCTAAGCGGGGCAAGTACGGCAAAATCGCCCCAATGATGATGATGAATTATTGGTCCTTATAGTCCCCATCACGGTATAGTACGAATGAAGAAGTTGTCAACATCTCAACCATGAAAACAATTTTTTTTATCTGTGAATTGTATGTGTGTTGAGCGTAGCAGCAATTAAAGTTATTTTCATTGGTTTTCATAAGTTGGCCGTGGGTAGAGTCCTAGGTAACGTACAGTGATTCGATGGACTAAGTCCCCGTGGTAGTTCAGGGGCCTGGTGCTCGCCTTTAATTTCATAGTCCGCGAGTAACCTGGGTTCGATCCCCGTTGCCTGCTCCTCTATAATTGGTCTAAAATTTTAAGTGCTGATTTACCACGTGCTTAGCGATGAAGGAAAACACCGTGAGGAAATCTGCATGTCCGAGGAATAGAAATATTTCGAGGACATGTGAAGTCCGCCAACACGCATTGGAGCATCGTGGCGGACTATTCCTCGCTTCAAAACTCTCTCAGAAATGAGAGGAGGCCTGTACTCAGCAGTGGGACATTTATAGGCTGTTACTTTAAGTCCCCGCATAGTTATAATTATTTTTAAGCACATACACAAAATTGTGCCAAATTATATTCACACTTGGTCGCACTAAGGGCACACATTGTCTAGCTCAATGTCTAGCATTTAGGGAGGACCCAGTCCCGACGGAGAGGGCAGTTAGGTCACAAACCCCGGCTTCCAACAGACGGCCACTTCCCCGTTGAAGCTAGTTAGCTTAAATTAGAAAAGTTAGTTAGGAAAAGAAAATGTAGGACACGTCGCTCATTGACGCTCTCCTCTCAATCCAGTATGCGCACCCGGATGTATACGTCGTTATCCAGAACCCTCTCGAGGGTCTCGTCATCGTCTGAAGAAGAATCAGCATCGTCGTCTGACTCCGAAATTGAGTGCGTATATCCTCAGCCCAACACCGGCTTCAGCCTTTTGGTGAAGTCAAAATACAATGGGAATAAGGCCGCTTCCTCAGTACCCGATACTATTGCGAAAGCTGTGAAAGCCTTAACCCTGAGCCGTGCTGTCCCAAGCAAAGCTCAACCGCCTCACGGCAAACACCCGCTGCCTCATGGTAAACAACCGACGCCTCACGGCAGATACCCGCTGCTTCACTGCAAACACCCGTCGCCTCACAGCAAATCCCAGCTGCTTCACAGCAAGCCCCCGTCGACTCACGACAAGCATCTACCGCCTCAAGGCAATCCCAAGCTGCCTCACAGCAAGTCCGCGTTGCTTCACAGCAAGCCCCCGCTTCGCAGCAACCCGCTCGTAGCTTAACAAACGTCCGACGCCAATCTTTATTTAAGCTAAAGATAAATGGTCGGAAGTCTCATCGGTCTTATCAAACAAGATCCCGTACAACGCGATCTCCACTATAGACCGCATTAAGCTTTAGATTGAGATAAGCGCCCAGAAACCCCAACCCCCGTGTCCATCATAATCCATCATCATAAACTCATCACGTCCACATAATGGTCTCGGCTAAGCGCCCCAGCGCTCAGCCACCTTTCAATCCGGCGAAACTGTAAAAGACTTCTAACAGCGAACATCAGTCCAAAAGAAAACTAAATAACGGTAAGAATTAAGGTGGGAATGTTAATTTTTATAAAAATTTTATTAAATTTACAGACATCCACTAATATTGTTTCATAATTTATGCATTCCTTAACGTACAACAATATTTAACAATTAATACGTTTGAGTGAACTCGGAAATGTTAAATTCGTGTAACAGTTCACCGCAGCGTCCCAATTTCGTATTTTACAATGATACAGTGGTGCCAATAGCGTTCCATTACAAACGTGTTGTATGCAACAGAGCGCCGAATATTTTAACAAAATTTGTTACAAGTAATACAAAGTAAACGTGAATGTAAAATTGTTGTTGGCAATCTGATATAAATATTGTTTTATACAACTATTTACAGAAGTTCTGTGCTCGATTGTAAATATCATCATTTTATAAAATTAGATTCGGTCGAGATTCGCTTAATATATATATTATAAAACAGCTTATTAAATCACTTACAGTAATATATATGTCATACCCTACATGTTTGTAATAATTCATAGTAAAAGTTTCAATCATGGTTGACCAATCAGAGCGCAGTAAATTTCAAAGCCAGACTCGTGGTCTGATTGGCCCGCACCAAGAATGTAGTCGGCAACCAGACTCGACTATTTGTGTAACCAATTTGAATGTAAATATATCGTGATTCTTAAAATAAAACACTCCGAATTTCTCTGCGACTCATATGTTTTCATTCAACCTCTTCAACAAAATAGTAAACTGTGTTTGTAGTATTAAACGTTATGGTGGCGGCCTAAGAGAATCTACCAACCCATCTCATCCCGTGGGTGTCGTAAAAACCGACAAAGGGAAAATGAAAACCAGGAGATGGGCAGCAGCATCTTGCTGGAACATCTGAATAAATAAGCTGCGGTTGTCAACCCGCCTGTCAAGCGTGGCAACTATGGCAAATTCCCCCCAAAATGAGAGCTACTTATTTTGTGGCCATCTATGGGGGAAGCCTAAGTTATGCAGCGGAGTTGTGATAGGCAGAAACAATATCAATTCACTGTCGTGGTAATGACAACTGCGTGGCCTAGTGACCAGAGTACGTGACTTCTACGCCATTAGGAGAGGGTAGTTTTGGGTCGAGTGAAAAAAAACCTACACCAAATTGCGTCATCACGTTGTTTGAGTTCAGTCCCCGGTGTCAGGAATAATTTAAAAAAAAAAACGGGCTGAAACGCTGCAACTCCTTACTCCTTAGAGTTTCATGATTTTCTCATGGATCCCATCATCACAACTGGACCAAAATTATATGAGAGCACCCGTACGATCTCCGCTGTCTAATAGAATAACCCTGAACCGTCATAGCCCTTTCTAAAGAATAATTAAAATCGGTTTATTAACAAATAAGTTATGCCCGTACATACGACGAATTGAGAAGCCCTTCCTTTTCTGAAGTCTGTTCAAAAAAGAACGCCTACTTGACGACTTTAGGTAAATCATACACCTATGTACATTCATGCATATAGCCACGCCTTTTTCCCATGTAAGGTGGTACTGGTGGCAGGATTCCTATGCAGGAATCCGTCTAGGTAGGTACCACCCCAGGGCCAGTTATTCTGCCGTGAAGCAGTAGTGTGCAAGCACTGATGTGTTTCGGTTTGAAGGGCACTGTGAGCTAGCGTAATCACTGGGCATTTGAGACTTAAGAGCTGATGTCTCAGGGTGACGCAGAGGGGCGCAGTGTAGTGTCACACAGAAATATTCTGGGTGACATGGCATTTGTTGTGGGCGAACGTTGCACTTGCCATCGGGTGAAGGTCGCCGCCATTTTGGTAAGAGGCAAAAGAAAATTTACTCGCCATTGCGTTTTCACGAGCAGTATAGTAAGAGAACTGCATATTATGTAAAAATAAAAGTAAAGAAATAGAAAGTAAAAGTAAAGATGGTCCGTACCTTAGACGCCTCTTACGACGGAAAGAGCTATTTCTACTCTAACGTATACATAGGTCAACCTTCAGAGTGTCTCTTAGAGATAAATTTAAAGAAATTAATATGTTAACCTTGGCTTCTCAATATGTATATGAAAACGAACGTTATATATGTTCATAAGAATATTAATCACTTTAATAAAAAAAGTGATGTTCATAATGTAAATACCAGGAACAGGCTAAAATTAATAATGCCAGTAACACTATCATGGGCCAATGTTACGGTTTTATAACAAAATCCCAGAAATTGCAATCTTTCAATCCAAAAGTTCAAACTATTTATTAAACAAAGACTTTAAGATAATATTAAGGAATATACGGACGATGATAACCCCTGGGAATGAGGTGATTGGTGCCAAGCTATTTCTACATCTTTATAATACCGCTGTAATTGTACATTACTTTTAAAATGACTGAAAAAAAATCCCGCTGGAGTTCTTGCTAGTTCTTTCCAGGACAGGAGGCATTTCTTTGCGAACCAGTGCAGCTTAAAAAAATTAAGGTTAATTAGTATTATGTAAATGATCTATATTGAATAAAAATATTCTATTCTTTTCTATAAGCTCCTAACACTTCAACCTAATAGCTTAATTTTTTTTTATAAACTGAAAACTGTGCACGTAATTAGAAACTGTAGTCGCTACTTTAATTACCGTTTCTAGTACATGGACAAGCCACCGGGTTTCTCATTAAAAAAAAACCAAATGTAAATTAATTTCATCAAGCGAATTCGCATCTTCAAGAACTATCAAACACGCTGTGAAGTTCCAGGACCCGCCTTTTACGAAATTCGTTTAAATAAACTTTCGCATTTGCAGCTCTCGCGCAATTGCAAATTCTAGTCGCTGCAGCTTCGTAATCTGCTGCATAACTGAATGTTATTTGCCTGTAGCCACTAGTAGTACGGTTAATAGTTTTGAAGAATATTGAATATTGTCTGTGAATGGTAGAGCTGTTTAAAGCTATCATTATCATTTCAGCCTATCACTAGTCCACTGCTGAACATAGGCCGCCCCCCATAGATTCCCACAAAAGTTTGTAGCTCTTTGAGGGGGGGGGGGGAGCTGGTTGGCAACCGTTTATTTATTCAGATGTTCTAGGAAGATGCTGCTGCCCATCTCCTGGTTTTCATTTTCTGCCTGAAGGGCACTGAGAGCTAGTGAAATTATGAAGCTCCGGTGTGAAGCCGTATGAAGCAGAATTGAATGTTCTCTGTTAAGCGATGCACCTTTTTTTTATAGGAGAGGGGGCAAACGAGCAAGTGGCTCACCTGACGGTAAGGGATCACCACCGCCCATGAACAACCGCAACACCAGAGGAATCGCGAGTGTGTTGCCGTCCTTTGAGGAAGGAATAGGCTCTTTTCTTGAAGGTCCCTAAGTCGAATCGGTCCGGAAAAACCGCCGACGGCAGCCGATTCCATAAAGTGGTAGTGCGTGGCAGAAAATTCCGCGAAAAACGCACTGTGGTGGAATGCCAACCATCCAGGTGGTGACGATGGAATTTTGTGTTCTGCCGCAAAGTGCGATGGTGAAAACCAGCGGCTGGAATTATTCCGAACAATTCCTCGGAACACTCCCCGTTGTAAATCCTGTAAAAAATGCAAAGAGATGCAAACATCTCTTCGCAAGGCCAGTGTATCAAGCCGATCGGAAAGAACCTGGTCGTCGACGATTCGAGCCGCTCTTCGTTGAACCTTCTGGGTACATGAGCGTTTGGCACGGAATCCAAACTGCTCGTTGATGGGGATCCCTCGAGACTGTATGAAGTCTCATAAGCGGGCCAGAAACAGACTTTCGTATATCTTGCCTAGAACCTTGAGGGGGCTTTGTGTATGTAGTTATTATGATATTAAATGATTAATACTACTGTCCACCACAAGTTAAATGAACATCGGTATAAACTTTTAAAGAACACAATTTCCGTTGATTTTCTTTTTAATAACTTCTAATAACAAATCCGAAAGTAAAAGAAAGAAGAGAAAGAAGAAAGAAAGAAAAATAATTTATTTGCTTGAAGCAGACGTACACAAAAGTAATACATAATAAAAATAAAAATAGCAGTACAGTAAAAATATAAAAAAAATAAACAAAAAATACAAATAATACCTAAAATAAAAGTATGGAAATTGTACGCCGTACTCCTAGCAAACGAGGTTGACAACGCAGCATACACTGCGGCGGAAGCGAATTCCGTCACAGCACTGATTTTCAGTGTCAACCCCCATTTGCACTCAGATGTCGTTTAAAGAAAATAAAAAAAAAATATATGAAATATATAAATAATTTCAATATTACGGTAATAATATATAAAACAGTAAAAAATAAGATCCGCATGCGAAAACAGATGATTTTTCGTGCGGATCGTAGCAAATTGACTTTTTTCCCATTTTAAAAAACAAATAAATGCCTTAATAAATACTATAAAGCACTCATACTCGTACTGCTGACTCGAAAACAGTCCGTTGTACATTAACGACCTTAATTTAAAAACAAAACTCAAACATGATGTATGACAATAAACCGTTACCAATCTTGTGAAATGTTAAAAGTTACGAGCAATATATCGTAAAGTGGAACGTGCCATATCCAAATGACACGCGGCAAATTCGGGAATGAATGAAATAATCATTCCGTTTAAATATAAAACTAAAGATATTGCTAAGCTCTAAGGCTGTATATTTTGTTTTATTTATAATTGTATTTATATTTTGTGAGTGTAATTCACTAAATTTGTGGATTAGCTGTTAATATTCTTAAGAACTAATTTACTATCTCTACTATGTAGTACGTACTAACTACGTAATAACTTTCACAAAGACTTACTGGTGGTATGATTTCTATGCAGGAATCCGCCGGGTACCACCGCGGGGCCTGTTATTCCGCCGTGAAGCACTTGTGTGTTAACATTACTGTGTTTCGATCTGAAGGGCACTGATAGCTAGTGTAATTACTGGGTAAAAGGGTAGCTATCCGCCAGATCAGGTGGTGTGATCTTGGGAGGACGTCTACTCCACCTAGTAATATGTTGTATATATAGTTCACATCTCAGAAACTTTCATAGCGCGATTATGGAATGTATGAGATATTTCTTGAGCTTCTCATGTGGCGACATAGATGTCGTTACATCACTCCCCCGCTGAGACTGGAACTCGTAAGTTAGCGTGGAGAACTTGTGACGTCAGGCACTAATGTGCAGTGTGTGTGGCATTGTGGTGAACCTGTGTCCAGGTCTTCAGTACGTCGAAACGTATGGAGACAGTGTTGATGCCACAGGGGTCAGCCTGAGGAGAAGGGCGGCCGTTGATGATCCTCAGTGGTTGAGAGACCAGGAAGCACGCGTTGCGCCGACAGTAGTCTGGGGCTGTGACTGCGATGGCTGATGACGTCGTTGCTGTACGTCGAGTGCGTTCCGTACATTGCGTGCGTCGCGTATGTACCGTGCTCCGCGTGGGTCGTGTGGTTGGTTTTCGTTTCCTCATTCTGGTTGATGTTGTGCAGCTTGTAGTGGAGTTCACAGGCGTTGGAAACGGTCTCCATGTCCATGAGTGTGTGGTGCCACACAGAAATATTCTAGCATTTGGTATGGGCACACGTTGCACTTACCATCAGGTTGCTTATGGCTGATTTGCTTGCCTTGTCAATTTCTTCTATAAAAAAAACCTGGGGTATCTCTACGTCAAATATACTATTTTCCAATAGCATACAGCGGCATAATTTTAATTCAAGTCTACTAACCGCCTTACATTCGTAGTGTAAACACAGCGCGGAACAATTGTACAAATAGTACTACTGTACTGCTTTTGAACTTTGAAATAATGAGTTAATAGAATCAGGCGTTACTTTGCGGAAATCCATTATAGTAAAGGAGAAAAAGTTAATTTGCTAAGATCCGCATGCAAAATGTAAAATGGTGTGTATTACCTAGTTTTGAAGAGCACCGCCCGGCCTCCCTCAACAGCATGCACAAGAAAACCAATACCGCCACCGGGAGCCGCCACCAGATACCCTCCACCACTACAACACTACCACTAGGCAATACACACCACTGAAGTCGAGAACACGACACGTGTTCGACACGACTGCTCTTCAAAACTAGGCAATACACACCATTTTACATTTTGCATGCGGATCTTAGCAAATTAACTTTCTCTCCTTTACTTTGAAATAATGACTGCATTTTCAACATACATCATATTAATGAAGAAAAGTAAGTTACTTTGCTAAGATCCGCATGCAAAATATAAAAATGGTGTATATTACCTAGTTTTTTGAAGTGCACCACCCGCCCTCCCTCAGTAGCGTGCACAAGCCGTTTGCGACCGAATTGATAGCAAACGACTACTTCGAGTATATTTAAACTTTAAGTACTGGATTTAAAGATATTTAAAAGTGGTGAATTCGAGACGTTTGTTTGTTCATTCAGCAGTGCAATGTTATTATTTTTATTTTTTATTATTTCTAATTGTTCCAGCAAATCGGTCGCAAACGGCTGCTTATGTAATTCGGGTGGTGGATTGTGTGAGCAAGCGGTCGCTATCACGATATTGTTATCGCAATGTCGTAGGTGGGGGGCCGTTTGCGTCACCTGTAGTATAAATAGGCAGCTCTTTGACCGCGCCGCTCACTCGGCGGCCGTCTGTCGTAGAGTCTATTACGCTTGATAATGCCTCGTTTTGGGGCGAAACACGTGTTGTGTTCTCGGCTTCGGTGGTGTATATTATCTAGTGGTGGTATTGTAGTGGTTGGTGGAGGGTTACTGGTGGCGGTGTTAGTTTGCTTGTGCACGCTACTGAGGGAGGGCGGGTGGTGCACTTCAAAAAACTAGGTAATATACACCATTTTTATATTTTGCATGCGGATCTTAGCAAAGTAACTTACTTTTCTTCATTATAATGGATTTCCGCAAAGTAACGCCTGATTCTATTAACTATACATCATATTTTTAAAGCACTTACATCGCAGTACACGTGACGGGTGGTGAACCACGTCGCCGCCATTTTGGTAAGCGGTGAAATTTTTTCTTCCCATTGCATTCCCACGAGTAGCTAGCCATTGGCATGGCAACCACTGACTTGGCGGAGAGAAAAGGGAAAAGGATTAGGTAGTATATGGACTTGGTGGCAGGGAATGGGAAGTTGGATACTACTATCTTGAAAGAAGCTGGAGGAGACAGCAGTAGTTTGGCAGGCCGGGGTCGCTTACCATGTACTCTACCGCATTTGTTAATTATATAATGAAATCACTCGATTCAATTTTCACTTACCAACAGACGTCCGAATGATTTGAAAATTTGCACACGAATTAAGAAACGATAACAATGAAGACGTAGGGAAGTGACGATCCCACCGCCCGTTGTCGTAACAGTTTGTGTGAAGAAAGGAGTTTTGGGATAGCGTGATGTTTGAAAAAATGTAACCAAAATGATGATAATGGTAGGCGATTTACGTGTAAAGCGTAATGGATGTGAAAGTGTGCTGGGAAGTTTTAGCGATGACAGAGTGAATGAAAATGGGGTAAGTATGCTTGAAGTATGTTTCGAGTGGAATCTTGTGACAACAAACACAATGTTTGACCATAAAAAGATCGACTTGTGTATTAGAGAAGAAGGGAGCCTGAGGAGTATGATTTTGTGATTGTGGATGAAAGACACTCGGGCATACAGCGGTGTCGGCATTCATACAGACCACTTTCTGGTGTATTGCAGACTAAGAGGGGGCTCTTTGAGTGATGGTGGCATCGTTTTTATTTTTTTAATTTGATAAAGTGACGAAACGAGCGAAAAGTTCACGTGATGGTAAGTGCAACGGTTGCCCATAACAAATGCTGTGCCGCAAAAATAAATTCTGTTTGACACCACACTGCGTCCGTCACACAGAGAGATCAGTTCTTAAGTCTCATATGCCCAGTGATTACGCTAGCTCTCAGTGCCTATCAAACCGAAACACATTCATGCTTGCACACTGCTGCTTCACGGCAGAATAACTGACACTGGGGTGGTACCTACCTAGACGGAGTCCTGCAAAGAAATCCTACCACCAGTAAATGAGCATGAACCTATTAGTTACAAAAAACCAAGAATAAAAGTGCAGAATTTTCAAGAGAAAGGGGTGAGAGAAGAAAGAGTAAGTAAACTGACCAAGCAGTTTGATACTTTAGATGGAATGTGAGGTTGAAAAAGTATGGAAGCCGTTTAAGCAAGGAATCATGGAAGTTGCTATTGAAGTGTGTGGTGTAAGTAAAAGAAAAAAAGGTTGTAAGTTTAAGACTGTGTGTGTAGAGGTTCAATAGGTGGTGTCCGAGACGAAGAAAGGTTAGCTGGACTGGTTGACTACAAGAGTCAATCAAAGAATGGAAAAAGCAACGAATAAGGATGTAAGCAGGACAAGGAATGAGTATAACTGGTGAAAGGGGCGGTAAAAGAGGTTGCGTGAAGAAAAAAGAGAACAATAGACATACATTTGATACGAGGTTAACTGACGACTTTCGGAACAACATTTAGTTCTTCTGAAAGTCCATTAGAACAGTCAGAGGTAAAAATACGACCTCGCAACTGGACAGCATCAGAAACAGGGTGGATATATTGCGAGAGGAGAGAAATGCATTCTAAAGAGATCGAAGGAATATTTCGAAAGCTTAATTGAGAAAGAGGATAAACAAGCACAGGCCCCATCCGGAGACATGAACGAAGCTTACGATGAAAGATATATTAGTATGGAGGAGATTGTGGAAGCAATAAATAGTGTGTTTGAAATTGGGCAAAGCTGCAGGGTATGATATAATTACGGTCGAGATCCCTAAATCAGTTCAGGGCGTGGTAGGGAGTCGTAAAACTAGTTGTAAAATCAAAGAAATCTGTCGCAAACAGGACGGAAAGTAGTTGACAAGAGGGGAGGAAATAAAGAACTATGCTATGTAATGAACCCAAGCGAGACGCGAAACGGCGAATGTTTTAAATAAAACAGATCTTTCACCAAAAGGATGCAAATAGGTCCTTAGCCAGAGAGAGAAAAAGATAGAATTATGTTATATGTATTGCTTGGTTTGTTATTTTAATCAAATTTCTTATATATATATATATATATATATATATATATATATAAGATTAATTTCTCTCCCGAGTTGCACGCGCTCATTTTATTAAACAAATACTTTATAAAAAGGATTTTTAAAATATTAAAGAATACATGGATGATAATAACTCCTGGAAAGATTGCTGCCAAGCTATTTTTACATCATTATAATACTAAATCACAGATTGTGCATTATTTTTTAACTTACTAAAAAAAAATGGTCGCTAGGTTTCTTGGTGGTTCTTCCAGGGACATAGGCAGTTTTGCGAAACAGTGTGTTTTAAAAATAAGTTAAAGTAGTATTATATAAATAATCTATATCGAATAAAAAAAATTATTTTCTAGCACTCACTTAATAACTCGTACGCTTATTCGAAAACGTAATATCGAATAGCCTTGGATCGAATTTTTAAAAAAATATCTAGTAAGTTTCCTATAACTTCTCATTACATTTATTATTTTACCTTATTCCGCTACTGTAGAATATGAGATTTCTTTCGGAGTATTGACTGACCTCCCCCACGGAACGTCTACGGTAACTAAAGTAGTTTACCAAAGTCCTTTGATGTCACGTGCGCTCTTCAGATCCGGTTTCAAAACTCATTTCACAGTAATGTTGCGAGCAAAACTCTTAGTATTTAATAAAATTATGAAAATATCAGAGACAGATTTAGTTACTAATATAATTTTAGTACTACTTTTTTTTTAATTTATTGGAATAAATAGAAAGTGTTATTCATGATACAGTCTAAAAATATATCAATAAAGACAAAAAATTATACGACTAATGTTAAAAATTTAAGTTGACCTACCTTTGAAACAGTTTGGCGCACTTTAGGAGTTCAATTAATCTTGAAAATAATGACTATCTCTAAAATTCTTTTAATTTTTAAAATTCTTAAAATTCTTTTTCGGTTTTAATTGCCGGTAGTTGAAAATATTGAATTGAAGAATATTAGTGTATCGACTCGACTACATACTGACCATGCTTTCACAAAAAAATCGGCATTTGTGTTGTTTGTGTACTGTGTTACCATGGCGACCAGAACTAGAAATCCTATTCTAATCCTGACTGATTATATATTTTGTAGGTTGATAAGAGTGTGCTATGTTGGCGATTCAATAAGTAAATAAGTACCTATAGACATCTTAGTCCTTGGGTCTGGCGCGTTTTTCTTCACACTTGATGGATTTACACGCACTATAGAAACGTATGTCTGTACAGCACATTGTTCACTTTATCTTAGTGCATATGAAACAATAAAAAAATATTTTTAACAATAACTTTATAAATGGATTTATTATAATATAAAATAATACATGGATTGTTATAACTTTTGGGAAAGAAGTAATTGCTGATAAGCTATTTCTACATCAACTCTGGTGTGCACTACAAACTTACCAAACATAAAAATAAGAGACCTGCCCGCTAGGTACGATCTTGTCAGTTCTTCTCAGAACCGAGACTTTTCTTGGCCAACCAGTGTAGTTTTAAAAATAAGTGGCGTTCAAAAGATATTATAAGAACTCAAATCTTTATGCGCTTTCTTCAAAATCAAAATCTCAAGTTAGAATATCTCTGTCCTATCACACCGGACTTAACTACTGATATACAATATACTGTCGAGTAGTGGCGGAGAAAAAATCTACCGCCCTATCTCATAGAAAAGAATAGAATAATTTTTATTGAATATAGATTATTTACGTAATACTCATTGAACTTTTTTTTAACTAGACTTGTTCGCAAGAAATGCTTATATCCTGGGAAGAACCAGGAAGAAACGCGGCGGGCAGTTTTTTTTCATATCGAGTCATACCGAAGTTGTAAGAGTCAACTAAGAGAAATGCCTGGAGAAGCTCATAGTTTACAATAGACGTCGGAATCATCATTTAAAATAATTACAGACAAGTAGCAACATCTAAGGAGTGACGTATCTTTTTTTTTGCATATAGTGATGAAACGAGCAAAACGTTCACCTGATGGTAAGTGCAACGTCTGCCCATAACAAATGCTGTGCCACCCATAAAATTTCTGTGTGACAATACACTGTGTCCATCATCCTGAGACATCAGTTCTTAAGTCTCATATGCCCAGTGATTACGCTAGCTCTCAGTCCCCTTCAAACCGAAACACAGTAATGTTTGCACACTACTGCTTCACGGCAGAATAACTGACCCTGGGGTGGTACCTACCTAGACGGACTCCTGCATAGGAATCCTACCACCAGTAGATTGGCCCTGGGCTACCACACCATACCTGCCTTGACGGATTCCTCCATAGGCGCCATTTACGTGTGATTCTAAAGTCTTCGCGTACAATTTGTTAGTGACATAACATTAATAAGTATTATACGTACGTATAAGTATTTTTAATATCAAATGTAAATATCCCTGAAATAAAGCATATATCATTAGAGAAACGTCTGTACTCTTGTCTGTTGAGCTCCGTTAGTTTACTATTTCCGGTCTCTTAAAGCACTTTGTTCGTCTGCCGGGGCCTCTTCTTGTACAATATTGCGCTGCTAAAAATATAGCTGGAGTGAACACGCTCTTTGTAATAGTTTTAAAACACGCGAGGATTGAATGGCTATATAAAGATACAGTGTCACCACAAATCTATACAAATAAATAGAATTAAAGTGTCTATTTGTAATAACAAAATTACAGCTTTTCACTCAATGCTTATGACAGTATATACGGTACTTAGAAAAGAATATTTTTTTTTTAAATTTTTGTCTGTCTGTGTGTATTTGTTCCGGCTAAGCTCCGTAACGGCTTGTCCGGTTTTAACAGGATTTTCATTGACAGATAATATAGCTGATAATATAGCGGGGTAACTTAGGCTACTTTAATCTCAGAAAAGTAAATCCGATTCTAATGGAGAAGTATTTATTAATTTATTTATTTACTCTTTAATGTAAACCTTTATAAAAAAGGATTACAAATAGCGGACCTAATGCCTTTCTCTTCTCATCCAGACAACCACGGACAAGGATTACTGTGTTTCGGTTTGAAGGGCACTGTGAGCTAGCGTAATCACTGGGCATATGAGACTTAAGAACCTATGTCTCAGGGTGATGGGCACAGTGTAGTGTCACACAGAATTTTTCTGGGTGACACAGCATTTGTTTTGGGCCGACGTTATACTTACCATCAGGTTAACGTTTTGCTCGTTTCATCACTTTATCCGATAAAAAAGTACTATTGTCGGCACAACGCGTACTATAGTTTCACAGCCACTGAGAAACATCAACGGCGGCCCCTCTCCTCAGGCTGACTCCTGCGGCATCAACACTGTCACCATACGTCTCGACGCACTGAAGACCTGGACACAGTCTCACCTAATCGCCAGACTGCACAGCATCGCATGACGTCACAAAGTTTCTGAGATGAGAACTATATATAACAACTCATCACTTCTAAATACATTTCTAGATCAGACCACACGATCTTGCAATATAATCTGCCAAAAAAGTAAAGTACATATAATAAAAACGATACATGTAGGGTTTCTTATATTTACGCGAACACTACACATTTAAATATAATAGTGTTCGCGTAAATATAAGAAATCATTATGTGAACCAGTACGGACTGGAAATCGCAAATAAAATACGCCGGTTAGAAGATCTCAAGTCCAAGCGCGCAAGATTCATAACATCTTTGAATTTCTTGAAGAGATGCAGAGACCATGATCTCATTCCTACGTGTGTCAAAATATCAGCTAAAAAGGACATTCGAGGAAGCGCTAAGATCTTAAAACATGCAAGTAAAAAGTTGTTTGAACGGGTATTCAGCAAAAACGTACCGATCTACATGTCATAAATACGTCGATAGACAATTTTATCCAGTGTTTTAAAAACAGTTTTAACGACATTTGATTTTAATAATTGCATTGAAACATTAAATAAGCGTGAAACAGCTAGATATAATGATTGCAAAAATAAACACATAGAAAAATATCAAAAATTAACGACCAAATGAAATGTCAAACATCAATCTCAACGCATGAACGGAACGCGACCGTTGACTACGGACAATGATCATAGATTACGCGCGGTCTATAATCTGTCAAAACAAACACTGGATGAATCTACATTAAAAGTATTATCGAAAGGCATGAATTTCGCAGTAACACCGCGAAGAATACCGTACGAAGAAATTATCTGTAGTGTCGAAGATTGTCTATTTAAAAACAATATCAATAAAGAAGATTTGGAGGCCATACGTCAAGACATTTCGTCTATGTTACGTCGAAGTTCGGTGCCGAAACTAAATCTTCCTAAAGACGAATTAAAGTCGTTGAACAACCTACGGAACAGACCTGAACTCACGATCCTCCGCGCAGATAAAGGTAATGCTACGGTAGTCATGGATACGTCAGTTACAATTTTAAAATACAAGAACTTTTGTCGGACGAAAGTACATATAAAAAGGTCAAATCAGACACAACTACTAATACGCTTAAAACGACTAGCGATCTTATTAAGAAACACTCCGAAAAATTGAATCTGGACGTTAGTTCGATAATACCATCTTGTGCCAAATCAGCGAAGTTGTATGGGTTACCAAAGATACACAAACCAAACGCTCCACTACGTCCAATAGTGAGCCAAATCGATTCACCAACCTACAGATTGGCTCAGCTTGTGGCTAAAGTACTCTCACCACTCAGAGGACACACTAGAGCACACACAAAGGATTCATACCATTTTGTCAGTGAGATTAAAGACCTACACCTGACTGACAATGAAACTATGGTCAGTTTTGATGTCCAGTCTCTATTCACATGCCTGCCAGTAGACGACTGCATCTCAATTGTATCTAGGAAGCTAGCTGAGAACAACATGCCAGCGGAATATGCAGAACTACTAAGACATTGCCTTACATCTGGCTATCTATTGTGGAAGGAAAAGTACTACAAGCAAGTAGATGGTGTGGCGATGGGCTCCCCAGTATCTCCCATTGTCGCCGACATCTTCATGGAAGACTTTGAGAAGAGAGCCCTCCGTACTTCTCCAGTAAATCCTAGATTCTACAAGCGGTATGTAGATGATACTTTCACAATTTTACCATCAGATAAAATAACTGCATTTCTAGACCACCTTAACTCCCTAAACTCTAAAATTCAATTTACAATGGAGTTAGAGGCAAATAACTCTTTAGCTTTTCTAGATGTTTTAGTAATTCGAAATCCTAATAACACCTTGTGTCACACTGTGTATAGAAAAAAGACCCATACTAACAGATATTTAAACGGTGAATCTCACCATCATCCATCACTGTTAGCTACCGTGGGTAAATCCTTGTTTCAGAGAGCACGAGGAATCTGTGACAGGAAACACCTGGCCGCCGAGCTTCAACATGTCAAGCAAGTTTTGCACGACAACAAGCTTCGGGTTCCGCGCCTACGTCGAGTGACCGAGTGAAACCGGCCACAGTCGAGCGTGTGCCTGCTGTTCTACCTTATGTCAGAGGAGTCACGGACAAGATTGGCTATATCTTGAAGCGGGCTTCCATAAAAACATTCTTCAAGCCGCCGAAGAAGATAAGTCAGTTTTTACCATCTGTCAAATGTAACATCTACAGGACGCAGGAGTATACAAGCTAGATTGTGAATGTGGTCTCTCTTACATAGGCCAAACAAAAAGATCGATTAAAACCCGCGTAAAAGAACACATAGCTGACGTGAAGCATTGTCGTTCTAGGAAGTCTGCAGTCTGTGACCATGTTCTGGATCATCCCAACCATTACATCAGATTTGATAAACCACAGATCCTTGCAAAAGAACACCGATTCCTACCAAGGATGATTCGCGAGGCTATTGAAATCAAAAAACATCCTAATTTCAATAGAGAAGATGGTTGGGTATTACCACCAGCTTGGGATCCAATAATAAATAAAATTAAATCAAAAACCAAGCATACCACTGCAAGACTTCAAGACACAGTTAGCTCTTTCTGCGTAGATCGGACCCAAAAATAATAATTAAAAGCTGAAGGTACCCAGGTTAACTATGACATCAGGACATCTGTCACCTCAGTCCTCCCGTGACCATGGGTGCTGTAAAGCACTCAAAACGTCGGGTTATAAATAGTATAAAATTAAACGCGATAAAATCCGTAAACTTAGTTTCATTTAAAAGATACATGTAGGGGATAATTTTGGAGTCAGAAAGAGTCCGTCACACTGTTTCAATGCGGGTTGGCGTACTTCACTTGTCTTCGAGTTCACCGTTAAACACGTGGTAAATTAGCACTTAATATTGCAGAACAATTATAAAGGTGTCGGCACCGGGAATCAAACACAGCTTACTCGCGTACTATGAAACTGAGGGCAAGTGCCCGGTCCCTAAGCTACCACGGCTCTTATTGCCTCTCTTTCACTGCGCAGGAGATATTATAGTGCCACAAGTGTACGCGCAAACACAGAGGCAGTCACTCGTCCTAACCTATCCGCGCCCGATGTAACGCTGATGCGATAAGATCGGGGGTAGGCTACGATGCAGTGTCAGAAACACCGGGACAAACACAACACAACCAGACCCGAACAATTTGTTTTTTAGCACAAATGTTGGCTCCGGCTGGGTTTCGAACTCAGGACCCGCGGCGTAGAAGTCAGGTACTCTGACCACTATGCCACGCGATCGTCCTCAACTGATATAAATAATAGGAAGGGGATTCAGGATGATTTATTTTTTTATAAAGGCCTTTAGTTTAGGAGATCAATCATACCGGATTTATGAACCTCCGTTATTACTGATCGAGATAAATGTCGAGCTATTTAGCGATACGATTTTATAAATAGCAGGTGATAAAATCCAAATATCCTTCAAGAAAAGAGCCTATTCCTTTCTCAAAGGCCGGCAACGCACCTGCGATTCCCCTAATGTTGCGGATGTTCATGGGCGGCGGAGATTACTTAACATCGGGTGAGCCGCTTGCTCGTTTGCCCCCTCTTCTATATGAAAAAATCCATTACATATAGTTTATTGAATATTTAGTGACTTGTCTAACCTCATTTTTTTATGTAAATATGACAAAGAAGACACAGTCCATCCGATCGTTTTCCCTGTCACACATTGACATCTACATATATCTTCGATTTAAAATCAAGATTTAAGTGCATCGTCATTCGCGAGGGTTAGTATGGAGTCCCATGCTCTGACACCCATTACTCACACACATACGATGTATAAGCATCAGTATGATATAACCATACGCTGTGTTAGAGGACGTGATTCCACGACCGATTCGATCTATTTATAGGCTATAGATATACATGCAACATCTCTTCGCAAGTCCAGGGGATCAAGCCGATCGGATAGATCATGGTCGTCGACGATTCGAGCCGTTGTTTGTTGAATGCAATCAAATGGAAGAAGCTGACACTGGGGTGCCCCGCCCAGAGATGAGAATAGTACTCCATGTGCAGCCGAACCTGCGCCTTATAAAGTTGCAAGCGGTGGGCTGGCATAAAGTACTGTCGCGCTCTACTCAGCACGCCACGCTTTTTAGTGGCCAATTTGGCCTTCCCTTCCAAGTGACCGCGAAACTGAACGTTCAATATGTCGACGCCAAGGATTCCGATACTGGCTGAGGCAACTGGGGAAGTGCTTCCAAAATGGGGTGACACGACGAAGGGTTTCTTTTTTGCGGTAAACGCGCAAACTTGTGTCTTGTTAGGGTTGAACTGAACTAAATTTAGTCGGCCCCAGTCCGAGATTCTATCTAAAAAAATCTCGACTTCAGACACTCTTTTGACAAGTTTGTTCCGGTACTCGTAGACGTGTTCCCGAGAAATATTGGCACGGCCGGTGCATAAGGCATCACCAGTGCTTAGCAATAAAAAAAGCTGCATAGCAATGAATGTTACTAATTTGTAACATATTATTGATATGCAGAAGAAACAGGGTTGGCGATACACAGCACACAGCCTTTTGGGACACCAGCGTTCACAGACTTGGAATCCGAGCATGCTCCGTCAATCACGACCTAGAAGATCACCAGCTCAGCGACCCCAACGAAAGCCGTACTGGCGGTCACTAATCAACTGGTGCTCATCTAATGCCGTCGGGACGACGCCTAGACAGTAGGAGTACCGGAAAAGACGCGTCAGAACCGGTGCCAACTCTGGACCACACATCCTCAACACAATAGGAGGATTTCATCGGGCCCAATCGAATGTCCAGTGAGAGGAGTGCTTTGCGCACTGAGCTCTGAAAAAACCGGATGTTCGGCATAGAGCATTCACTGCACGGGATGGTGCAGCTAGAAGATCGGCCTTCTCCTTCGCGTCATGGGCCAGCGAGTTGTCCACCCTGTACAGAGATGGTAGTGATGGCTGACAGAAATTCCCTTGGACAGCTTTGGCGAGAGACCAGAACGCACGGATTCCCGAAGGAAGGCGAAGTAGTTTCTCGCCAATTCTGCCAATGTGCTGAGACTTTGCCGCAACAATAACGTTTTTGAAGGACCTGGAGGCAGAGTTTTACTTCTTCTTAAAATCGCTAGATTTTGAATCCCGAGACGCCGATGCATTAGCCCAGGCCTGGTAACACTGCTGCTTTTTGCGAGATGCCAATCTGCAGGTGCCACCAAACCAAGGCTTAGATCTACCACCGATGGGCACCCCAGAGGATGGAACGAAGAGTTCCATTCCCTTAAGCACCACATCAGCGACATAATTGACAACGACGTCGGGTTCATCCAACGAGCTTAATCCCTTCCCAATCCGCCGAACTGTAGTACCACGCACGGCCGCAGCCTGCGAATAGCGGCCGTAATGGGCACATGATAGGCACTTTACTCCGGATCAGGCAGTGGTCCGAAGATCCCAGAGGGGCATCGACGGAGACCACATATCCGTCCGGAGAAGGTCCTCCACATCTAGAAACCGCGTTGGCGAAGTAACCAGTTGTGTCAGATGATATGCCAGTGCAAAGTCACAGACAGACCTTCGCCAATGATCGGTGGCTCGAGATCTTAGCCATTCGGCATGGTGGGCGTTGAAGTCGCCGAGTATCACGATCTCTGCGGATGGGATCTGCTGTAGCACGGAATCTGCAGCCATTTGGATATTATCGATGAATCGGTCAGTTTTGGTATTACCCCTGTGGGACATACAGAGGCACCCGTGGACACGAGGGTGTTCGTCGCTGTATATGTGTAGTAAAGGGTGGACAGGTCCCTACCTGCAAGACTACCGAGGCGTTGAGAACATATATCCTCAGTGACGTATACACAAACCCCGGCCCGTGGCACAAAGGAATGTTCCAGCTTGTACCCCGGGTAGGAAAGATAAGAGGTATCCGCAGGAGAGGATATCTGCGGCTCGGTAAGAAAAAGCAAGGCTGGCTTTGCCGTCTCCGGATGGTAGTGCACGGCATCAAGATTGGAATTTAGTCCCCTGATATTGCAGAAATCCACGGAAAGCGTGGTAAGGGGTGCCGTAGTTTTTTTGCTACGGTTGCCTCGAGCAGTGTGGGAATAGAGCTTTGCGGAACTTTGGCAACACGCACTAGTAGACTTTGGTTTTGGGACTCAATGTGTCCCAAAACCAAAGTCTACTAGTGCGTGTATACTCAACGAGAAGAAGTGACGCAGTTTCCCCACCGCTGCCCTTGGTCGAAGTTTGACCGCCCGAGTAAAAAAAAGGTACATAAAATAAAAGTTTCAGCCTTCAAGTGTCCCACTGCTGAGCACAGGCCTCTTCTCAATTTTGAGAGGTATTGAAGCTGGGAAGAATCCACGCCACGCTGCTCCAATGCGGGTTGGCGGACTGCACATATCTTCGAAAATATTTTTTATTTTTTAGACATGCTGGTTTCCACACGATGTTTTCCTTCACCGCCGTGTACGTGGCTGCAATTAACAATTTTAGTGGTGCCGGCACAGGGAATCGAAACCTGGTCACTCGCGTACTATGAAATTTAAAGCGAGCGCCTAGCCCCTTTACTATTGATTAATCCTGAGATAATTTCCTTTTACTGCTATATGATTCTAAATTGGATAAGGTCTCTCTTAAGCTTTACACTGCTATTTTTTGTAATTTTTGCATTTTATATTACCGTAGATAAGAACGGACAACTGCTCGAAATTATTTTCATGGAGGTTAAAAGTTATTTTTGTCTTTGTAAAGCAAAGAAATGCACATGACAATAAGGAATGCGAGTGTTCCTCTAGCGCTGTCATCGGGGAGCGACGTGCAGTATTCGTATGTAGCGCAGTAATTAGTTTTGCTGTACAGCTTGTTGCGTGTCACAGCCCGCTCTCTGTTAACTATCGCGAATTCTTTAGCCGACTGCGCCTTCGTAATTACAAGGTCTATTTCCAAAAAAAAGTAAAGTTTCAGCCTATAAATGTCCCACTACTGAGCACAGCCTCCTCTCATTTCGGAGAGGGTTTTGGAGCTAGGAAGAATCCGCCACGCTGCTCCAATGCGGGTTGGCGGACTTCACATGTCTTCGAAATATTTTTAATTTCTCAGACATGCAGGTTTCCTCACGATGTTTTCCTTCACCGCCGAGCACGTGGTAAGTCAGCACTTAAAATTGCAATTAACAATTTTAGTGGTGCCGGCACCGGGAATCGAACCCAGGTCACTCGCGTACTATGAAATTAAAAGCGAGCGCCTAGCCCCTGAGCTACCACGGCTCCTACTATTTCCAAGTTTTTGTAAATTTTGAAAATAAAAGTATATTTAAAACTATTTACTGCAAAAATATTGCATCACATGATTTTAACACAACTTTAGAACAATACTTATAAATACAGCAATGATAACGTTACGAGGAACATTAGTGATAACTAAATGTGCCCCGCGTAGAAAAGCTGACTCCGTTCGATGATATACATATTTACTTCACTATTTGAATCGGATTTTGTTGTTTTAATTTCCATGCGCGGCACTTTTTGTTAAATTAAAATAGCCTAAGTTACCCGGTATAATATCAGTTACCTATCAGTGAAAATCGCGTCGAAATCGGTCCAGCCGTTTGGGATATTAGCCAGAACAAACTGACAGACAGACAGACAGACAGACAGACAAACAGACAGACAAAACATTTAAAAATTTATTTTTTTAATTTAATTTTTTTCTTATAAGTACCGTAGGTATATACTTTCATAAGCATTGAGTATAAAGCTGTTATTTTGTTATCACAGACAGACACTTTCATTTATTTGTATAGATAAGTCCCGATCATGTGTTGATGATCTAGGAGAATCCATTACTCCATCTATCCTCGTGGTTGTTGCTAATTCGGAACATGACGGAATATATATTTCTAACACTTCAAACAAAATACACGTGAACGCCTCTAAGATGCAGATATTGCCATCACCAATATTGAAATCACCAAATGACGCCTTTTTGACTAAAATTTGGCCGCAACAACTTTCGAAAAGTATCGAAAGCTATCAATTTCGTAGGAGATAATATAATGCCACAAATATACGAGCAAACACAGGGGCACTCATTCGTAATAACTTATCCATGCTTATGGTATCGCTCATGCGATAAGATCGGAGATAAGCTACGGTTCAGTGTCAGAAACACGAGGACACGAGGTCTGGTTGCCTCGTGTCCTCGTGTTTCTGACCCAACCTAAAACCAACAATTTGTGTTTTTGCACAAATGTTACCCCCGGCTGATATTCGAATCCAAGACCTGCGGTGTAGTAATCAGGTGCTATGACCACTAGACCACAGAGTCGCCGATATTCAATATATATAGTACAACCCCCCAAAATGCCTGCCTACGGCCTTGACTTTGGAGGATAAGCATCACAAAAATTTGTTGTCTGTAATTTATTTTATCTGTTGTGTGTGCATGGAACAACTTAATTCTTTCGTTCTTTCTTTTTTTTCTAAATTACTGCAAATCCTCTTTGGAAAGGCATAGTTGATACCCTTCTGATGTTGATGGTGACGTATAGTTGCTGGGATAGAATAGAATAGAATAGAATAAATTTTTATTCAATATATAGTATTTACATAATACTTATTGAAAGTCATTTTTTTTTCTTTTTTTAAACTACACTGGTTCGCAAAATGCCCCTGTCCTGGGAAGAACCAGTAAGAAACCCAGCGGGCTTTTTTTTAAGTAATTTTTAAAATAATGTACAATAACAGCAGTATTATAAAGATGTAGAAATGGCTTGGCGGCGATCACCTCATTCCCAGGGGTTATCATCATCTATGTATTCTTTAATATTATAATAACCCTTTTTATGAAGTCTTTGTTTAATATAAAAATTTAAACTTTTTGATTGAAAGACTTTTAGCACTTGCTGGGATTTTGTTGTAAAAACGTATACATTGCCCCATAAAAGAGTTACTGACTCTGTGAAGTCGGGTAACTGGCATAATTAATTTGTGCTTGTTCCTGGTATTCACATTATGAACATCACTTTTTTTAGTAAACTGGTTTATGTTCTTGTGTACATACAAAACGTTTTCAAATATATATTGAGAGGCCAAGGATAGAAGATATCGACATGTATACAAAACAAAAGAGTAGTAATTAATTTTACGAATAATACAAATATCTGATAAGACGCATCAACAGACTACGATGCTAACACGTACAATTTACATTGAAAGCATTCTACCGTCCGAACCGTACAAGCAGTGTTACGTATGCATACCGACAACACAACTCGGGATCAAGATGAAACATAGAATTCCGCCGACGCCAGGTTTATTGCGTTGAGCAGTATTAATTTCTCGTGGCATCATAAATGTGAATAGAAAATTATAACCTAACTTTAAATTTTGGTTTCAAGTTAAAACGCTTTTTGAAATAATCATTAACCATTAAAAAAACATATTTATTATCCTTTTTTTTATTTAAGACATGTTTTATATTCATTTTATTTAATCACTCAATCAGTAGGGCTTCTACCACCAGTAAGAGAACTTATCATCAGATGAGCGATTGGCTCATTTCTACAGCTCCCTCCGGAAAAAAAAGCAAAATCAAACTAGTTTTTGAAGTGCACCATCTTCCCACAGGAGCATACACAACCACTGGGAAACGCCATCGGATTACCTCCACTACTACAACGACACACAGCAACGAAGTCAAGAAGACGATACGTTTTTCACCTCATAACGAGGCATTATCAAATTCTCAAATGCGGGCGGTGCACTACAATAGGTAGTAATAGGCTTAGGAAAGTAACTTTCTCCCCTTTCCTATCATCATCATCGTTATCATTTCAGGCTCAGTAGTAATCTATGGGGGAGGCCTATGTTCAGCAGTGGATGCTGAACATAGGGCCTCCCCCATAGATTACCACAAAAGTGTGTAAAATCTTTTTTTGTGGCACCACTCTTTTACTATGCTACATTGTAACGTAGCGTTATTCCTAAGATTATTTTATTATGAAATTATATAATTTAAATTACCAAAAATAAAACAGTTATCGTTAAAGCGTTGAGCTATCAATAAAAGTATAAGGTAGACTATTTTTATGAAGTTTAATTAAGGCTTGTATTTTCGAATTTGCTTTTAGTTAGTTAGTTAGAAGTTTAAGAATCAAAATTATTAAAGCGATTTCAAAACCAAATAATACTCGTAACAAAATTAAATAATAGAATTCGCAATCTTGTTGTGTGAAGCTAAGGCATAAGCCTCTTAGGGCCGCTGGCTGCGACTCGCTAAATCCGCTCTAAGCTCTTGCGAGGTTTATTGATATCCTTGCGACAATATTGACTTACTCTTTACGTTATTGGTTCACATTATTTCCTCTGTACATTTGAAATACGGGGTACTTTCAGTTTTTAATATTGAACATTTCATCGAACGTCTTAATAATTAATTAATTAATTAATTAACTGCCGTGGTAGCTCAGGCTAGCCACTAGCGCACGCTTTAAATTTCATAATATCCGAGTGACCTGAGTTCGATTCCCGGTGCCGGCACCTCTAAAATTGTTCTGCAATTTTAAGTGCTGATTTACCAGGTGCTCAGCGGTGAAGGGAAACATCGTGGGTAAACTTCTCTGTCTTTCGGATATCTGAAGTAAAAATATTTGGAGGATATGTGAAGTCCGTCAACTCGCTTTTGAGCAGTGTAGCGGACTCTTCAGCTCCAACACCTTTTTTTTTTTGGAAAAAGTGACGTGACGTTCAAAACGTTCACCTGATGGTAGATGCAGCGTTTGCCCATAACAAACGCTGTGTCACCTAGAACATTTCTGTGTGACACCACACTGCGCCCGACACCCTGAAACATCAGTTCTTAAGTCACATATGCCCAGTGATTACACTAGCTCACAGTACCCTTCAAACCGAAACACAGTAATGTTTGCACATTACTACTTCACGGCAGAATAACTGACCCTGGGGCGGTACCTACCTAGACGGATTCCTGCACAGGAATCCTACCACCAGTAACCTTTTAAATGAAACTAATTTTACGGAATTTATCGCGTTTAATATTTTTACTATTTATAACCCGACGTTTCGGGCGCTTTACAGCTCCCATGGTCACGGGGGGACTGAGGTGACAGTTGTCCCAATGTCATAGTTACCCCGGAGTACCTTCAGCTTTTAATTATTATTTTTAGTCCGATCTACGCAGAAAGAGCTTACTGTGTCTTGAAGCCTTGCAGTGGTATGCTTGGTTTTTGATTAAATTTTATTAATAATAGGATCCCAAGCCGGTGGTAATACCCAACCATCTTCCCTATTGAAATTAGGATGTTTTTTAATTTCAATAGCCTCGCGAATCATCCTTGGTAGGAATCGGTGTTCTTTTGCAAGGATTTGTGGTCTATCAAATCTGATGTAATGGTTGGGATGATCCAGAACATGGTCACAGACTGCAGACTTCCTAGAACGACGATGCTTCACGTCAGCTATGTGTTCTTTTACGCGGGTTTTTAGCGCTCTTTTAGCGGGTTAGCTCTCATATTGGCCCTCCCAATATGAGAGCTAATGACTTAGTGTTTGTTGTGTGTTTTACCATAGTTGCCACGCTTGGTAGGTGGGTTGGCAACCGCAGTTTATTTATTCGGATGTTCCAAGAAGAGGCTGCTGCTTATCTTTTGGTTTCATTTTCCCTCTGTCGACTTTTACGACACAGATTACAATGTCGATTCTCGTGATGGGGTAGGGTGGCAGATTTTCTTAAGCCGCCACCATACGGCACGGGAACGCAATGGGGAGAACTTTTTTGAAAATTTTTTGAACGTCACGTTAAAAGTACCCGCAACCGACGAGCGTGTATGAAAACGCTAATGAAAGTAGAAGAAGCGAAAGTTGTATGTCAGGATCGCAGCAAGTGGAAAGATGTGATCTCTGCCTACCCCAATAGGAGATAAGAGGGATAAGAGGCGTGACTGTAAGTATGTAATTTTTTGACTCTTATCAAAATGGCGGCGACGTGGTTCTCCACCCGTCACGCCTCTTTTCGCGCGGGAGCGAAAAGTGGGCTACGGGTGTGGTTTCTGCCTACCATTTATATGGGAAAAAGGCGTATGTACGTATATTTTTTATCTTATGGAGTGCACATGAAGAAAATATTGCGGTATGAAAATTTGGGCTCGTAGTAATTGTTCCAGTGTGCGGATACCGCCGGTTTGAACTTAGGCGCCGAGCCGCGCCGATTTTATGTTAATGAGCGGCTCACCTCAATTAATAAGCAGTTATTTTATAAAGCACGGGAAGAAGGGCGCCGCAAAAGCTGGAGATATGTGTGGACGCGGGAGGGATGCATTTTTGCACGTCGTGATTCTGACTCACCCCGTTATAGGATTCGAACAGGAGTCGATATAAACAAAGTTTTTGGGGAATAAATAGTTTGGAGCGAATCTTAATCTTGTTCTTCGTGTTACTTCTTGCACAATGTCGATTTGGGTGTAGTCTTAATTATAAGTACAATAATTTCTCTGTTATTGTTTTCCAAACGCATCTATGTAACAGCTATTACGAGAACATTTTATTTCCATTTTATTATTAAGCTGCATTTTATTTTTATTAAGTTGCTTCGCAAAAGTTAGCGGAATATGGAGTAAATTTTTTAATTGTTATTTTGTAGTTACACTTTTAAAATTATTACGTTTATTTTTTGTCTGGGACTACAGTGAATATGGTGACAAGTTTAATGTTTGCTCTCTAACGTGTAGCAGTGTAACGGGAAATTACGGCAACGTATTTTTCGGTAATATACTCTGTAGTCAATTATATTATGTTGTGCGTTTATTTATAACATGTAACTTAACCGCATTCATATAAACATATTTGACTGTATATAAGCAGTGGTATCAGTCTCCTTTATCATTGTTGTGTTTGGGTTATTATTAATTCTACTCGTATAACGTTCCCGCATTACTATATATATTTTTTAAAAAAATGATTAAATCAAAAAAGTTGAAAATTGGCTTCCTGAACCCTGGATCCCTTGGTACTAGACACGACGAATTCCTAGCTGCTATGGCGTATCACTGGGTAGACATAATGTCAATCAACGAAACATGGCTTCGGGCAGGGGAGGAAGGGCGGCCGCCTTCTGTTCCAGGGTATCGACTGCTAATCGTTCCCCGACCTGCCGAGGTTCGTGCTCACGGCGGCGGTGTGGGTTTTTATTTGAGAAAAGGCTTGCCGTCAAAAATTATTCAACCTCCTATTTGTCCCACGGTGGAGCAGATGTGGTTAAATATTAAAATTAACGGCAAGTCCCTTGTCTTCGGTACTGCTTATCGCCCCCCTTGGTTAAGCGTGACATTATTTCTGGACGCGCTGAGTGAGTCCTTAGGTTCTTTTGTAGGCTATGATCAACAGTACTGCTTGGGGACTTTAATATCGACATTTTAAATAAACATTGTGTTAGTACCAAAATGCTTTCCGACTTCCTAACGTGCAATAACCTCGTGTTGAGGAACCAACACATTGTTAAATATAGTTAATAGAATCAGGCGTTACTTTGCGGAAATCCATTATAATGAAGAAAAGTAAGTTACTTTGCTAAGATCCGCATGCAAAATATAAAAATGGTGTATATTACCTAGTTTTTTGAAGTGCACCACCCGCCCTCCCTCAGTAGCGTGCACAAGAAAACCAACACCGCCACCAGGAACCGCCACCAGGTACCCTCCACCAACCACTACAATACCACCACTAGATAATATACACCACCGAAGCCGAGAACACGACACGTGTTTCGCCCCAAAACGAGGCATTATCAAGCGTAATAGACTCTACGACAGACGGCCGCCGAGTGAGCGGCGCGGTCAAAGAGCTGCCTATTTATACTACAGGTGACGCAAACGGCCCCCACCTACGACATTGCGATTACAATATCGTGATAGCGACCGCTTGCTCACACAATCCACCACCCGAATTACATAAGCAGCCGTTTGCGACCGAATTGATAGCAAACGACTACTTCGAGTATATTTAAACTTTAAGTACTGGATTTAAAGATATTTAAAAGTGGTGAATTCGAGACGTTTGTTTGTTCATTCAGCAGTGCAATGTTATTATTTTTATTTTTTATTATTTCTAATTGTTCCAGCACACACAGCCGAAGCCCCTTGTCGCAAATATGTAGGACTTTAAATGTGTGGTCGCTAGTTAGGTTATGCCCAGTTTCCAAAATATGTTTTGCGAAGTGTGATCTGTCGGGATTGCAATTTCTGTACGCGGCCAAATGCTCCTTGTATCGGGTCCCGAAATTGCGACCAGTCTGACCCACGTAAACGGCGCTGCATTCACTGCAAACAAGTCTATAAACGCCGGATTTTTGGCGTTCATCAATTTTGTCTTTGACGTTACAAGCCCCACTCAGCGAATTGCTTGTCCTGAACGCAACGTAAATATCGTTACGCCTAAGAGTCCTTGCTATTCTCTCAGATACAGGACCCAAGTAGGTCAAACTGCTCACATATCGTCGAACACTTCGGGATGTAGCCGCGTACAGATCTTTGCGAACTATATGAATTTGTTTCTTTTTTATTATGGTATTAATAATATTTTTTGAATAACCGTTAGAGACCGCAATCTGATAGATGATTTGGAGCTCCTTGGCATAATTATCCTTATTCAGAGGTACGGTCAATAGACGATTGACGTAACTATGGAAAGCGGCCAATTTATGTTGCCAAGGGTGACACGATGACGCGGGGATGACAGAATCTGTATGGGTCGGTTTGCGGTAAATTTGAAAATCATGGGTGCCGTTTTTATGGGATATTGAAATATCTAGAAAGTTAAGAGTACAGTCTTGTTCCAATTCCATCTTAAATTTTATTTTGGGGTGAATTTTGTTTAATTTATTAAAGAAAACGTCCAGTTGTCTTCGGGTACCTGTCCAGCAAATGATAATGTCGTCTACATATCTGTAGTAGTAAAGGATATTTTATTGACAACTATGTTTAGTTTTTCATAGTTATCCATAAATACATCCGCCATAAGAGGACTTAATGGGGACCCCATTGCTAGACCTTCTCTTTGTAAATAGAATTGGTTGTCAAACCGAAAATAGTTCTGTTTCATACAAAGAGAAGTCAAATTTAGAAGATCTTTTGTTTCCCCGGGATGTAGACGACGTTTATTAAAATGATCTGCGAGTATACGCAAACAGTCTTGTGGGGGGACATTTGTAAAAAGACTTTCAACGTCTAAAGATAATAGAATGGATTTGGGGGGTAGATGAATATCTTTAATTTTAGAAATGAGATCTAAACTGTTTTTAAGACTATAATTTGGACTGAAACCAGATTTCTCCCGAAGGAGGAAATTTAATTTCTTAGTTAGGGAATAGGCTGGGGCACCGATGTATGAGACAACTGGACGCATAGGTACGTTTTCCTTATGCATTTTTGGTAGACCGTATAAAATAGGTGCTCTGGGATTCATTGGAACAAGACTATCCCGGGAAATATTGGGACTGGGAAAAACGTAGGAAGCATTCTGTATGGATTCTTTAATGTTAATTGTAAACTTTTTCGTTGGATCGGAATCCAATCTCACAAAATCATCCCGTTGGATAACATCGTTAACTTTCTGACTGTATTCGCTACGATCCATGACCACAACAGTGTTACCTTTGTCGGCTTTCGAAATGACTAAGTTGTTATCAGTCAGTCTTTGTTTTATTGATTTAAGGACAGGGATCTCCGAGCTACTATTAGATCTCACGGATACAGCCTTAATTTCCTGAGCCACCAAACTCTTAACGATGTTATCCTTCTTCCCGATAACTACTGCCATCTCCGCGTCAACGGCCACGGTCTCTAACGATTTTTGTGATATGGATGGTTTTAAGTTGTATTTGAGACCCTTATGCAAAAGGGACATTTCATCATTTGGAAACCGGACATTAGAAAGATTTTCTACACGGGGATAAAATTTATGTGAGGATGTCTGTGTGTCGCAATTTTGTTTACGGGAACCAACACATTTCACTGAACATAGTGAGACACTCTTAGACGTTATATGTTCCGATGCATCTGTGTCATACATAAGAGTGGACTATATTAGTGACCTCAGTAGCCATGCTTTTATTGTATGTGAACTTGATATTCCTAAGCCTAGGTTTCAGCCTAAGAGAGTCACGTATAGACCTTTAAGAGATATGGACATAAACCTTTTCAACAAAGATTTAAAACACATCAACTGGCACTTCGCGTCATCAAATAACATAAACGATATGGTTGATTCTCTTAACAAAACTGTATTAGATATCTTTAATGTTCACGCACCACCTAAAACTGTCTATAAAAAAAAAATGTTATCCCTGGATAACGCATAACATAAAATGTATGATGAGGACGCGCAATGAAGCCCAAGTTAGAGCCCGGAAAACAAAACTTGCTCCACATAAGGATTATTATAGGGAACTAAAATCAATAGTAAATAACGCGATAGTTGCAGAAAAGATTGCCTATTTCAAATTTTATGTTAACTCCAAATTAAATCAACCTAAAATAATGTGGAAGCACATTAAACAACAAGTTCAAATAAAAAGTAAGGATACTTCTCTGCCATCTCATTTTAATGACCCTAATGCCTTAAACAATCATTTTCTTAATATTCCTGGAAAAAATGACGTTTCTTTGTCCCTTCTCACTTTCTTTGAATTTAATGGCACAAGTGATAACTCTTTTAATTTCAAAGAAGTGTCGGAAATTGAGGTGGTTAAAGTTATTAACTCTTTGCAGTCTAATGCAGTGGGGTGCGATGGCATTTCTCTCGATATGTTAAAGTTATTACCTAATGACGTTATTACAGAAATAACATACATAATTAATAAATCTTTTGCGACAAATACCTATCCGGATGTCTGGAAAAAATCCACCGTGAAACCTATACCTAAAATTAGTAACCCTGTTTGTATGTCGGATCTTAGGCCTATTAGCATTCTTCCGTGCCCTTCTAAAGTAATTGAAAAGCTTGCATGTAATCAGCTGACAAAGTACCTTGAATCAAATAACATTATTTAATTTCTCGCGCGCGTTCGAAACCCTCAATATTCCATTACTTCTATCAAAATTATATTTATTAATTACTATATGGATTAAGTAGAAACGCAACCCATTGGTTTGCCAGTTACTTTAAAAACAGGTCACAGGTTCTTCACTTATAGTGATCGGTGACCGAAGCTTGTCGAGCGTCAGTCATGGTAAAGGCAAGCTGGTCCGGCATTGCAAAGTTTTGTTCTATTTGTCCAAATAAAGTACTAATTTATCTTTCTAATATCTATCTACCCGGGTGGATCGCTACTTTTTGTATAAAGTGAAGTAACGAGCTCAACGTTCACCGGGTGGTAAGTGCAACGTCTGCCCATAACAAATTCTGTGTCACTCAGGACATTTCTGTGTGATACCACACTGCGCCCGTCACCCTGAGATATCAGTTCTTAAGTCTCATATGCAGAGTGATTACGCTAGCTGCCATTGCCCTTCAAACCAAAACACAGTATCTAATGTTTGCACACTACTGCTTCACGGCAGAATAACTGGCCCTGGGGTGTACCACCCCTACCTACCTACCTACCTAGATGGATTCCTGCATAGGAACCTTCGGGGTTAAATGCTGGACTGATGTACCTTCACCGCTTCTTGAGATGTTTTCGTTAAATAGCTTTAAAAGGAAATGTTACAAAATGATTTTGATGCATAAATCCTAAAGTCTGCCTTTCTACCACTAATACCACAATATATACATACATAGTTCATAGTTTTATTTTTGGTATCTAAGTACTTTTTTTAATAATCTTTTAAAGTATGATATTGTTCTGTAATTAGCAATGTACACCACATGTGTGACCAAGCTGAATTCTAGAACTTTTCATCTAAATTTAATAGTAAATTTAAATATTATTATAATTAAACTTGGTCTTTTTCACTGTCGTGTGGTAGGTATAAGAGAATCTACCACCCCATCTCATCCCGTGGGTGTTGTAAAAGTGGACAGAGGGAAAATTTAAATTAGTAAATGGGCGGCAGTATCTTCTTTAAACATCTGAATAAATAAACTGCGGTTGCCAACCTGCCTGCTAAGCGTGGCAACTATGATAAAATCCCCCCAAAATGAGATCTACAAACTTTTGTGGCAACCTATGGGGGAGGTAATATATGCTTAGTAGTGGACTAGTGGAGTGTAGTGTAGTGGATAGGCTGAAATGATCATGATGTTTATGTACTTTTTATAAATTATTTTTAGACTAATAAACATCAATTTTCATTACTATTATTATATGGGCCGATGCACCATAGGCGGTAGTCAGTAACTTTGCTATGGACATCTTACTGGACTTGGCGAACGAAATGTCGAAAGGGGCTCCTCTACGTTTCCTACTGATATGTGAAAGGCATAGTACCAATTGAGCATGGAAGAATACTCTAATAAACAAGGCTTAAAAAAAACAATCGTTTCTAATAGCAATTGAAGTGTTTCCATTGAATAGTACTTTTTTAATGAATTTATCAAAGAATATTAGATGTCCGGTTATCAGCTCTGCGTACTCTTCGATTTAATGTGTATTCTCAATTAAGGGTACATATTTGCATTTGGTATCAATTTAACTAATTCTATGACTTTCATATAACCTTCATAATAATTGGCATAGTCGCTATGGCTCGCGGGCTTACGAATATTCCTGCTCAGGAGACATATTTCTATGCTGGTCTGTGTGTTTGTATTTTCTTAATGGGAGAAGGTGATAAGACGAGTATTTCATTCACCTGATTCTAAGTGCCACGTCTATCTAAAACAAATGTTGTGTCATCCAGAACATTTCTGTGTGACACCGCACTGCTCTTCTCACCCCGACACATCTAAGCGTGATAACACAAACTATCAACCCTTTAAACCAAAACACAGTAATGTTTACACATGTCACATACATGTTTATCAGCGTTTGCCTAATGGCGGAATAACTCTCACTGCGGTGGTACCTACCTAGACGGATTCTTGCATAGTAATTCTACCACTAGTAAAATGTGTGTGCATTTTATGTCTGTGACACGCACCCACTAAATAAAAGAAGTGCTAGTGTAGGGCATCATTCTTTTTTAGAAAACCAATATAAACGTCAAACTGTAAATGTTAAAGGAAAAAGTGCAACAATTGTAAACATCAAGTTTGTATTACTAACCTACAGCCCTCAAACCGACTGTATAAATGTCGGTCAGAGGCGGATCTGAAAAGCGCTCCATGAATAACTGAACAGCTCTAGTGGGCCGCGAGCCGTCGTTGACACGTTGTAAATACACTGTTTTTATAGCGTGTGCCGAATGAAGTTTTTACAGTGACGAACCTCGACATCAGCAATATTACATGACTAAAAATACCTTAGAATATACTTTTGTTTTCTTATTTTTTTTTTATTTTATGAAGTGACGAAACGAGCAAAACGTTCACCCGATGGCAAGTGCAACGTCCGCCCACAACAAACGCTGTGTCACTCAGAACATTTCTGTGTGACACCGCACTGCGCCCTTCACCCTGAGACATGAGTACTAACCTAACCTGAGTCTTAAGTCTCATATGTCGTCGTCGTCGTCGTCGTTTCAGCCTATCACTAGTCCACTGCTGAACATAGGCCTCCCCGATAGGTTGTCATAAAAATTTGTAGTTCTCATTTTGGAGGGATTTTGCCATAGTTGCCACGCTGGGCAGCCTGGTTGGCAACCGCAGTTTATTTATTCAGATATTCCAGGTAGATGCTGCTACCCAACTCCTGGTTTTAATTTTCCCTCTGTCGACTTTAACGACACCCAAGAGATGAGATGGGGTGGTAGATTCTCTTAGGACACTACCACACTCTGTATATGTAAAAGTGTCTGTTTTTGATTTTGCAATAAAGATTTTTCCTTAATCGCATATGGTAGTTAACAGGATACCAAAACTCAAAAACGCCATTTAAAAATTTTGTCTGTCTGTTTCTCCGGGCTAATCTCCGAAACAGCTGAATCGATTTCGACTTTCATTGGCAGGGAGAGCACTTTCCAAAGAGTAATCTTCTTTTTCTTTACGACGGAGGTTGGCTAGAATGTACACCTTAAGTCTATATCTGAACCATAATCTGCCGCTGACAAATACTTCATAATCGTTTGCCCCGCTGAAAATCACAGATTTATTTATTTATTATTCTTTATTGTTTCCCTTACAAAGAATTGTATCCTTCAAAGGGCGGACTTAATGCCTTTAGGCATTTTCTCCCAGTCAACCCTTGGTGTGGTGAGATTTTGATGAAGGTGTAACAATATAACACGAAAAATAGAAAATAAAATAATATTATAATAATTAAATATATAAATATCAAATAACATTCACATATATGTAAATATGGTGGCGATGGGCTCACCACCTATCACACCAAGTGCATTATATTGTTTTGGTGAAACGTGGATTGTGGCAGTCATCTGTTTTTGCAGTGAGTGACCAGTCTCTGACTACCCCTTATGGGATACAGTCGTGATTTTATGTATGTATGTATATATAAATAGAAACATACATATACTTACACATATATATAAACACATACAGAAACATAAACAGATATATACGTATATATATGAACATATATACTATACACAAAATAATGCAAAATTAAATCGGGGTCAGACAACTAACAATTTAACATGTAATGATTCTTTAATCAATAATGACGAAACAATTATTAAGGAGTATTTATTAGACGCTTTCCTGATGTCATCGGGCAAGGAGTTCCAAAGAAATGCAGCCTGAACAGTGAAGGAGCTAATATAGAACCCGGTGAAATGTGTGGGAATACAAATCTTATTATTGGAGGAAGAACGAAGTTTTTACAAAACAATGGAAATGTGTATGTAATGTAAAATGAGACAAAAAAACAGGCAACTTTCCCTGTCTTCATTAACGAACACACCTGAATAACTATACGCTTTGTGCGGCGTTTTGCGATCATGTAATTAAAAATTTGTCACCCCTTTGATGATAGTCGTGTACATTCATTAATTTAATTCGCACATGTTGTGTGATCTTTTCATTTGCTTAAAATATTATTTGTTAAACTCGTATTCTCGTTAATTGCATTACACCCGTTATTGTTTGCCGTGTGGTGGCGGCTCGTTAAAAGAATACTACCACTCCATCTCATCCAATGGATCTCGTAAAAGGCGAGTAAGGAATTAAACTGCACTGTGCACCCAACAGCGCATGGTGGCGATGGGCTCACCACCTATCACACCAACTGCATTATATTGTTTAGGTGAAACGTGGATTGTGGCAGTCATCTGTTTTTGCAGTGAGTGCCCAGTCTCTGACTACCCCTTATGGGATACAGTCGTGATCTTATGTATGTATGTATGTATTGTCTCAAAAACTAAGATAAAAGAATCGTCGAAATCATTTATTTTTCCTCATCATCAGCCTTTCAATAGCCCACTGCTGGAAATAGGCCTCCCCCAAGAAAGAAGGATAGCCATAGAGGATGCCGCTTGGCAGGCAGAATGGTGATCGCAGTACCAGACCTCTCGCACCTTACACTGCTGCCCGTCACTGGTACTGGTGGTGGTATAAGATAGGTAGGTACCACCAGGGTCATTTATCCTGCCATGAAACAGTATTGCGCAAACATTACTGTATTTCGGTTTGAACGGCACTGAGAGCTGTCGTAATCACTGGGCATATGCGGCTTAAGAACTGATGATTCGGGGTGACGGGCGCAGTGTGATGTCACACAGAAATGTTATAGGTCACACAGCATTTGGTATGGACAGACGTTGCATTAACCATGAACGTTTTGCTCGTTTCGTCACTTTATCCAAAAAGGAAAAAAAACAATTTAGCTCGTATGAAAATGGTAGGTGGCCCTAGTTGCATTGGAACTTTTTTATTATTATTCTTTTTTTTTAATATTTCGTGGGAGCTATTTGATTTTCCGGGATAAACCTATCCTATGTCCGTCTCGAAGATACAAGTTTTCTCTGTACCAAATTTCGTCAAGATTGGTTCAGCGGTTGGGCCGTAAAAAGGTAACGAACAGACAGAGGGACAGAGAGAGTTACTTTCGCATTTATAATATTAGTATGGATTGTACCTAAGTATACTTTAAAACATTTTTTTTTATATTTGGCTAATAAAATCGAGTAAATTTATTTTGGAAACCTAGAAAAGCATCCAAATATTGTCATAGCTTTTTGCATTTCAGTCGAATATCTGTCCTAAAGAATTTTTAAAATATGAAACCAGTTTTACAAAGCAAACTGTTTTCCGATAACTGCCAGGGGTAGTCCATGAAGCAAAAAATATCATGAATGGAAAATACTGGAAATGAACAAACGAAAACTGCCTCGCAATGACCGCCTTTTGAGATCAAGCGGTTAAGTTACGGTATCTTTTTTTACAGTGTTTTAAGTTTTGCTTTAGCAAAGTATGTCATGATTTAAATAAATTTATTTTTTATCTACGAGTGTGTTACTTCTATGCAGATCAGTCAATAAATATACATAAGACGGACCAAGAAGCTCAAAAAATATATGTCGTTACCAGTTGCAATATATCTTGAAACAGTTATGTTTTTAAAATTTGTATTGTATTATTAAAACTTTGACAGAATTAAATAGCGGTAAATTGTAAAAAGATCAGATTGAAGTCGTTTTAAGGTAAGACCACGTCAAAAGTACTTGTAACCGACGAGCTGCAGAGAAAGATGGGTGTCAGAGTCGTAGCTAGTGGAAAGATGTGGTCTCTGCCTTTTTAGTGTTAAAAAGGCGTGACTCTATGCTCGTGTTTATAATTACGTACCTATATATTACTTTACTATGCATTGTGTGAACCAGTTAGCAATAAACACTCCTCTGACTACGACGTTATTTTATATACAATAAAATAACTAAAACTAAATTGAACCTTAAGTACATACCGCTCCATGTATGTATAAGAACTTCAGACAATGTAAAAAAACACTAGGTTAATACTATTTTTTTAACAGAAGGGGATAATGTTAGAAGACAACTTGTCCATGTCACGACAATTCAAGAAAAGTGATAGAGCAGGCGCGTCAGTTGAAGTTCAGCGGATATTGGCCAGTCAGCACTCACAAACCGGCACAAGAAACCACTCGACCAGTTTTCTAAGAGATCGGCTGGCTCTGTTTTAACACGCTTTTATGAGCTTAATCTGTTCGTATGTGTGTATGAATGTAATTTAATCCATTTTTCGCTTCTCTTACTTCCGGGCATTCGAATAATTTGAAATTTTGCATACGTACTTAGAACCAATAACAATATTTTCATCAGGATGATCAGCTCATTGCTTTTCTAGTGGATTTCTAGTTGGATATAAATGTAGGTTAATGTTACTTCTACGAGCATTGAGACCATTGATGTACAATAAATAGACTGCAGACTTATATTAGCTCTGACTTTTCTCGTATCTGATTGGCTGGTACTAGTGCTAGCACCACCCCCATTGGCGCGAGTGACGTTATATTTCATTGTTTTTGTGATAATATTACTTGAACTTGATGAGCTGGAACTTGAGCTTGATGAATTTCAGTTAGAACTCGACCGATATGAAGTTTACTACAATGTGAAGAAGAAACTCTATTTTCGCGACTAGGGCTTCTGGCGAGAAGGTCTTTAGCGAAGTTGAACTGACTTATCATCTTAATGTTAATATTCTATACCGTAGTTTTCTGAAGTGTTTTTTCCGCTGCTAATAAACAAAAACAAAAGCAAACAAATTAAAGTAGGCCACTAAAATGATAGAGTAAAGTAATTGCTAAGCAAATTTGATACATTTTTCAATTTTCGTTTTTTATGATTGAGGTCAAAAAGAATGCTGTGAACATTCCATCTATTCGGTGAATTTTCAATAACCGAGGTGTTTAAAGATAGGTTCTCCGTCATATTGCCCTCTGGTGATTCTTAAAACGAAACTAAATAGCGTCGGTCTATGTAATATTTTGGTGTGTATGTGACAAGACTAGAAATAAATAAAACTTTTCGATTACTATTTTGCTATGGTAAGGCACACATATAGTATTCGATGAGTATTTTTCAGTGACTGAAGAATTAAGAGCCATTGCCTACATTATTTTACGGAATAGCGTTTACTAAACAAAGATGATATAAGTAAGTAGGTTAATAGGATAAATTATTACTTACCATTTCAGACTGACTAATCACACACATATTGCTTGCTGTTACTAGCTGTAATGCTACTGTAACAGCAAAAGATACGAGTCAAACGGCGTCTATATTACGACTGTTTATTTAACGTTTACATTTCAACATTTGCAATTTTACACATTCTCCCATGAGGGTAGATTCTTTGTACTTTTGTTAAGACTATAATATTTTTTCCTAAGACTACCAACAACACTGTTAGTCTCTCTTTTTTGTGACCGTTCATCTACCGAGTAATTTGAAGAAAAGTTCTCTTACATTTTGCTGCCCGACGAGAACTCAAGAAATATGAAGAGCGATAATAGGAAAATATTAAAATACAAAATAATAGTGTAAAAATAGGGTATACTTAAAAATGTACAGGACTATTGTTACTATCTGCTTTTTTTCAGCAATTGTAAAGCATTTTCAATTATAATGTCCTTTCTTCTTTTTATTTTATAATCTATAAGTCACCTTTTTCCCTTTAGTTTTGTTAATAAAGCAATCATGAAGCAGCACGTTAAGCAATGTGTCTTCTTTTTCTACCTAGTAATGAATAAAATACAGACTCAATAATGAATAAGGCACAAACAGTAAAACTTTGATAAATAAAACAATTATACATTATTAAAAAGGTTAGATTAGTTCACATAAAGAAGTTTTTCTTTAATTAAACAAAGACAAAAACACAATTGTCACATATATTAATAATAACTATAAAGTCCATAAGGTTATTAGTACTCGTACTATCGGGAAGAAACTATCACAAACATAAATTAGTCGTTTAAATACTTCAAAAACGAATATGTACTATTTGAGCTGGAATGAAATAGACTGAATCTGTGTACGGTCACTATTTGATTATATTTTTTTATTGTACAAAGTGATGAAACTAGCAAAACTTTCACTTGCTAGTAAGTGCAACGTCTGCTCATATCAAATACTGTGTCACCCAGAACATTTCTGCGTGACACTTCACTGTGCCCATCACCCTGAGACATCAGTTCTTAAGTCTCATATGCCCAGTGATTACGCTAGCTCCACGGTGCCCTTCAAACCGAAACACAGTAATGTTTGCACACTACTGCTTCACGGCAGAATAACTGGCCCTGGGGTGGTACCTACCTAGACGGATTACGCTTTACTTCTTCTAATCAGCTATGATAACACAACACTAATAGAGTCGTTTCTGCAATGACACGGGCCTAAAATTGACCGAATAAGAAAGAGACGGACATTTACGTAGCAAATCAACTTTCTTTCCTTCATTATAATGGATTACCGCAAAATAACGCCTGATTCTATTAACTTTATTAAATTGGCTAGCACGGCCGAACAGACAAGACTCTACATTTTTTTTATGTGGATCTTAGCGCCTTAGTGTTCAGCGTAGCTCCCTACATACTCGTAGTCATGGATCTTAGATTTGAATCTTCAGAACCAATATATATATATATATAATACATAACCAATATATATATATATTATTATTATATGTGACAATTGTGTTTTTGTCTTTGTTTAATTAAAGAAAAACTTCTTTATGTGAACTAATCTAACCTTTTTAATAATGTATAATTGTTTTATTTATCAAAGTTTTACTGTTTGTGCCTTATTCATTATTGAGTCTGTATTTTATTCATTACTAGGTAGAAAAAGAAGACACATTGCTTAACGTGCTGCTTCATGATTGCTTTATTAACAAAACTAAAGGGAAAAAGGTGACTTAAAGATTATAAAATAAAAAGAAGAAAGGACATTATAATTGAAAATGCTTTACAATTGCTGAAAAAAAGCAGATAGTAACAATAGTCCTGTACATTTTTAAGTATACCCTATTTTTACACTATTATTTTGTATTTTAATATTTTCCTATTATCGCTCTTCATATTTCTTGAGTTCTCGTCGGGCAGCAAAATGTAAGAGAACTTTTCTTCGTTTTACTCTGTAGATGAACGGTCACAAAAAAGAGAGACTAACAGTGTTGTAGGTAGTCTTAGGAAAAAATATCATAGTCTTAACAAAAGTATAAAGAATCTACCCTCATGGGAGAATGTGTACAATTGCAAATGTTGAAATGTAAACGTTAAATAAACAGTCGTAATATAGACGCCGTTCGACTCGTATCTTTTGCTGTTAGTAGCATTACAGCTAGTAACAGCAAGCAATATGTGTGTGATTAGTCAGTCTGAAATGGTAAGTAATAATTTATCCTATTAACCTACTTACTTATATCATCTTTGTTTAGTAAACGCTATTCCGTAAAATAATGTAGGCAATGGCTCTTAATTCTTCAGTCACTGAAAAATACTCATCGAATACTATATGTGTGCCTTACCATAGCAAAATAGTAATCGAAAAGTTTTATTTATTTCTAGTCTTGTCACATACACACCAAAATATTACATAGACCGACGCTATTTAGTTTCGTTTTAAGAATCACCAGAGGGCAATATGACGGAGAACCTATCTTTAAACACCTCGGTTATTGAAAATTCACCGAATAGATGGAATGTTCACAGCATTCTTTTTGACCTCAATCATAAAAAACGAAAATTGAAAAATGTATCAAATTTGCTTAGCAATTACTTTACTCTATCATTTTAGTGGCCTACTTTAATTTGTTTGCTTTTGTTTTTGTTTATTAGCAGCGGAAAAACACTTCAGAAAACTACGGTATAGAATATTAACATTAAGATGATAAGTCAGTTCAACTTCGCTAAAGACCTTCTCGCCAGAAGCCCTAGTCGCGAAAATAGAGTTTCTTCTTCACATTGTAGTAAACTTCATATCGGTCGAGTTCTAACTGAAATTCATCAAGCTCAAGTTCCAGCTCATCAAGTTCAAGTAATATTATCACAAAAACAATGAAATATAACGTCACTCGCGCCAATGGGGGTGGTGCTAGCACTAGTACCAGCCAATCAGATACGAGAAAAGTCAGAGCTAATATAAGTCTGCAGTCTATTTATTGTACATCAATGGTCTCAATGCTCGTAGAAGTAACATTAACCTACATTTATATCCAACTAGAAATCCACTAGAAAAGCAATGAGCTGATCATCCTGATGAAAATATTGTTATTGGTTCTAAGTACGTATGCAAAATTTCAAATTATTCGAATGCCCGGAAGTAAGAGAAGCGAAAAATGGATTAAATTACATTCATACACACATACGAACAGATTAAGCTCATAAAAGCGTGTTAAAACAGAGCCAGCCGATCTCTTAGAAAACTGGTCGAGTGGTTTCTTGTGCCGGTTTGTGAGTGCTGACTGGCCAATATCCGCTGAACTTCAACTGACGCGCCTGCTCTATCACTTATCTTGAATTGCCGTGACATGGACAAGTTGTCTTCTAACATTAATCCCTTCTATATTATATATATATATATATATATATATATATATATATATATATATATATATATATATATATATATATATATATATATATATATATATATATATATATATATATTGGTTCTGATATATATATATATATATATATAAGAAAGAAATCCTGTTCAATTTGAGGCAAATAAATATTAACCTAGGTTTTAGTCAGTTCTTATTATTAGTTTTAAACAAAGCTTCACAAACACTGTGGATCGTCTTCTTTTGTTATAAATATTTGAGAAACGTTATTATCGTTAAGGTTGAAATCTCTAAAACAAGACTAAATTAAACATTACAAATTATGATTTAAACCGAATATTTCTGTGTGGCACCACACCACGCTCTAAGCCTGAGACATCAGTCCGTAAGTCCCATATACCCAGTAATCACACTAGCTCTCAGTGCCCTTCACACCAAAACTCAGTACCTACCTAGACGACGGAGTTCTGCATAGAAATCCTACCACCAGTAATTTTTCTGGTATTTCCATTATTCGACTTTTACGACCCACGGATGTTCGGGTAAAGGATTTTCTTACGCATTACTAAGAAAGTTATTGTAATTTTATAAAAACGAACCGCATTCACTAATATTTCTCCAATCAGTTCAGATGCATTCCGATAAATACTCGAAATAACACAACCAGATGTTCAAACTAATAATTTGTTTTCAAAACTATCGGCTTTGTCTGCAACAGATTTAGTATCTAGAATGAACAATCAGCAGGAAGCTACAGTGGCCACTTTGCCAGACGATCGTCAAAAGTAGGTAGTTACTGTTATATCCATTCGACAATCAACTCCCGGCCGAGAATGCGAACGTACTGAAACTGATAACATTACGAGCTCCGCCGCACTCTTCATGGATGGAGTGTTTCTGTGGTGGTCTGAGGCATAAGCGCAAGCGGCATTTGAATTGATGTAACAGTTTAATGTTTTCAGAAACATAAACATCGATAACATCGATAAGGTCTGGACATACTTTACATTTCTATTCTTACTAGTAATCGCCCAATGGTCGAAAGTCGACAGCAATTCAAAAACTTTTTTTATTGAATTTAAAATATTCGTAAAACATATTACCGTCACCCAAACATACCCTGTAGTATCGAATAATGGAAATACACACTAGAAAAATTTCTGGTGGTAGGATTCCTATGCAGGAATCCGTCTAGGTACGTACCATTCCAGGGCCAGTTATTCTGCCGTGAAGCAGTAGTGTGCAAACATTACCGTGTTTTGTTTTGAAGGGCATTGAGAGCTAGCGTAATCACATATGAGACTTAAGATCTGATGTCTAATGGTGACAGGCACAGTGTAGTGTCACACAGAAATGTTATGGGTGACACAGCATTTATGGGCAGACGTTGCACTTACTATCAGGTGAACGGTTTGCTCGTCTCGTCACTACATATAATAAAAAAATATACACTTTTTCTGCACCCTATTTCCATACAAACTTTAACTATGCCAAATCCGTACGCGCAATAATGTAACTTAATTTTTAAATTTAAAGGTATGGTGAATTCACATTTAAATGGTGGGATTATTCTGCACTGGTGGTAGGATTCCTATGCAGGAATCCATCTAGGTAGGTACCACCCCAGGGCCAGTTATTCTGCCGTGAAACAGAAGTGTGCAAGCATTACTGTGTTTCGGTTTGAAGGGCACTGTGCGCTAACGTAATCACTGGGCATATGAGACTTAAGAACTGATGTCTCAGGGTGAAGGGCGCAGTGTGGTGTCACACAGTAATTTTCTGGGTGACACAGCATTTGTTATGGGCAGACGTTGCACTTACCATCAGGTGAACGGTTTGCTCGTTCCGGCACTTTTATGAAATAAAAAAAAAATTATATTATTTCAATATTAATAAAAAGGTTGCTTTGGTTAGACACCCAATAAACGCAACATGCGTCGATAAAAGCTTCTTATTAAAAGTGGAAGTGTCTCAAGAAATTTATACGTGGTTACATATGCTGATTTAGCGATAACCACATACAGTGACATCCCACGCTGTCGTCACAAACTTGAACGCTTCAGTGAGTGAACTCCTCAATCACATTATATAGCACGAGATGACCGCACTTTTGTCCGTATATTCGCTGTCTTTTATAGCCACTTTATGACCTTGATTTAATAGCAAGCTTCTGTTATGATTTTATGGGTCTCATTCTGGAAACCAAACTGTTTAATAGATAAAATTATAACTAACATGGAAATTTAACAATCATAATTTTTTTATACATGACACAATATCGGAATCCATACTAATATCTTTCTTCAACATCATCATCATCTGAGCGTATCACTAGTCCACTGTTGAACATAGGCCTCCTCCATAGATCGCCACAAAAGTTAGTAGCTCTCATTTTGGGGGGATTTTGCCATAGTTGCCATGCTTGGCATATGCGGGTTGGCAACCGCAGTTTTATTTCTTAATACTTAAAATTTCTTAATAGGTAGGTCTTCTTCTTAATAATAGGTAGGTAAAATACGTAACGATAGGTGTCCGGCAGAGTAGAATAGCCCCTACCTCTTTCCTATCAAGGTGTCGCAAGAGGCGACTAAGATAATGTACAGGCAGCCATTATTCGTGCATAATAACACCATACTATGCAAAACTGTCACTATACTGCTCGTGGGAACGCAATAGGAAGTATTTTTTATTTGACTCGGACCTAAATGAGGGCGACATAGTTTGCCACCCGTCACGTCTTGTTTCCCGCGGGGGTAGAAAAGTGGGCTACGGGTGTGTTCTCTGCCTGCCTGTATGTAATATTATAGTTCTCTTGTTTCCTCTAAATTGCAATGACTATAATTCTTTATGAATTTGACGTTATAATTTCAGCTCGTACATTTCCGTCATGGCAAACGAGTCCGTCTTACCCCTAAGGCGTGCCAATAGATGTTTCACTTGCAAATTAAAAAAAATACCCAAAATTAATTCTTAAGACGCCATCGGGATGAGACCAGGTGACATATTTTCTTACGCTGCTGTCACCACAGTGCGGCGGTCTTATTGCTCAATATTGTGCTATTTTGATAAACTTATTTATACAACTTGATACTAATTAACCTTATTTTATTTTAAGAGTTCATCGTCGCCATAAAAACATGACATCAATTTTAACTTTTTCTAAAAACATTTTTACGAATCTCAATCAAATTTTTGATCAAAATCTAAGTCTCAAGGCATCTTACACCAAATAATACTCGTAACAAAATTAAATAATAGAATTCGCAATCTTGTTGTGTGAAGCTAAGGCATAAGCCTCTTAGGGCCGCTGGCTGCGACTCGCTAAATCCGCTCTAAGCTCTTGCGAGGTTTATTGATATCCTTGCTACAATATTGACTTACTCTTTACGTTATTGGTTCACATTATTTACATTGTACATTGAAAATTTTAGCTTTTCCACTTGTAATAAGTAAACTTTAATATACTAACATTTTTAAATGATATCAAATTAATATTGTACTCGTATGTAGAGCCGTGGTAGCTCAGGGGCTAGGCGCTCGCTTTTAATTTCATAGTACGCGAGTGACCTGGGTTCGATTCCCGGTGCCGGCACCACTAAAATTGTTAATTTCAATTTTAAGTGCTGACCACGTGCTCGGCGGTGAAGGAAAACATCGTGAGGAAACCTGCATGTCTGAGAAATTCAAAATATTTCGAAGACATGTGAAGACCGCCAACCCGCATTGGAGCAGCGTGGCGAATTCTTCCTAGCTCCATAACCCTCTCAGAAATGAGAGGAGGCCTGTGCTCAGTAGTGGGACATTTATAGGCTGAAACTTTACTTTTTTTTTTATTGTATCCGCTAATTGAATATACTTAGTGTCGTTGAGGTTAGTACTTTATGAGCAGTATTTTTTGAGATTGTTAAAGATTTTCAAAAGCTCACCAAGCTTTTCTTATCACCTTAAACTTCATTCATCATCATCGTCCCTTGCTGAACATGCGGGAAAATCTAATAAATGTAGAATAAAAGTAAAAAAGTAAAGTTTCAGCCTATAAATGTCGCACTGCTGAGCACAGGCCTCCTCTCATTTCTGAGAGGGTTTTGGAGCTAGGAAGAATTCGCCACGCTGCTCCAATGCGGGTTGGCGGTCTTCACATGTCTTCGAAATATTTTGAATTTCTCAGACATGCAGGTTTCCTCACGATGTTTTCCTTCACCGCCGAGCACGTGGTCAGCACTTAAAATTGAAATTAACAATTTTAGTGGTGCCGGCACCGGGAATCGAACCCAGGTCACTCGCGTACTATGAAATTTAAAGCGAGCGCCTAGCCCCTGAGCTACCACGGTTATTATTATTCTACATTAATTAGACATTATTTAACTTATTCTTTCAAAACCTTAAAGGTACGTATATTTTAAAATTTATTTCTAACTAGCGACCCGCCCGGGCTTCGTACGGGTACAAAGGACATTCGAGGAAGCGCTAAGTTCTTAAATTAGGCACATAAAAATTTGCTACGAACGGTGATTCAACAAAAACGTTCCGATCTACACACTATACTTACTTACTTCAGGCCGTCACAAGGCCACTACCGAACAAAAGCCTCCCCCATAGATTGGGGGAATAGTTACCCCGCCTGGCAGGCGGGTTGGCAACCGCAGTTTGTTAAGTTAGCTGTTCCAGGAAGATGCCGCTGGCCATCTCTTGGTTTTAATTTTCCCACTGTCGACTTTTACGATACCCACGGGACGAGATGGGGTGATGGATTCTTTTTTAGAATAGTGGATGAATCAACATTAAAAATATAATTGAAAGGAATGAATTTCGAGAAAAATGCCGTGATGTTATATCCCTGTTATGTAAGGGATAAGGCTGACCAAATGTGGTCACCCTACCACTCCACTAGTAGCTCAGCAAATTAATAACAATATACTCTGCCTGAAGAGTCGACCCTTCAATTCTGAGTCGGACGGCTGTTCAAGGATCTTAATTAATCTATATAATGTAAAGGTTGTGCAGATTAGTATTAATTATAAAGTGTAAATTGTTTATTCTTGTAGCTATTAAATAATTATTTTTTAAAAGGGGAGATTTTAATTCCCCTAACAATTTTGGTGGCAACGGTGGGATCCAAATATTCCGGATGTCTTAAATATAATGTTAATATCCGCTCCGACTACGCGTAACCAGCCCCAAAATTTTAAAAAAGAAAATTGTGAAGAGTATTGTGAAAGTGTAATATATCCTTTTACGAGGTCCAAAGTGTGGGGGTCCGATATATCCTGCTTAGAATTCGCCTCCATCTGAGTACATGTGGCAGCAACTGCTCGGAATCAAACCGGCATCCACTAGTTGCATAGTGCGAGGTCGATGTTAGTCCAGTTCTATGAAGCCGGGAAGTGATAGTCTCAGGAATGGGCCGGGCTTATCTTACTGTTCGACGCAGCTATGAGTCTTAATATATTGTTTTGTCTGGGGACTATAAGGTTACGTGCTAAATATAAATACTCGTATGAACCTTCTTTAAGGTGTTCAATTGTATTCAATACGAAATAAAATTGCCGTGTGGTACCGGCCTAAGAGAATCTACCACCCCATCTCATCCCGTGGGTGTCGTAAAAGTCGACAGAGGGAAAATGAAAACCAGGAGATGGGCAGCAGCATCTTGCTGGAACATCTGAATAAATAAACTGCGGTTGCCAACCCGTCTGCCAAGCGTGGCAACTATGGCAAAATCCCCCCAAAACGAGAGCTACAAACTTTTGTGGCAATCTATGAGGGAGGCCTATGTTCAGCAGTGGACTATTGATAGGCTGAAACGACGACGACGACGAAATAAAAGTTAATAATGTTTTAAATTAAACATAAAGTATGAAAAACATAATGTGTTAATATAACATAGTAAATGTTATGATAAAAGCAAAGTAAATAGTTACTTAATTCTTTAAAGTGTCTAGAAACACTAGAGAGATAAATGTAATATATACTTAAAGAAAAGTAGCACACAAAAAAATCTGAAAAAAGTCTATTAAGACGTAAAGAATTAGTCTTTTCTAAACTAATATTGTAAAGAAAAAGATTACTAAACAAACATACAAAAAAATAATTTTTGTATGTTTGTTTGGTTGTAATGAATAAACTGAAAAACTACTGAACCGATTTTAAAAATTCTTTCACGTATATACAGCTACGTTATCAGCCACTAACACTAGTTGTATTTAATTTTTTTTAAAACTGAGATTACTACGAAAATTCTATGATGTAACTCAATGTATCAAAAATTTACTAATAAAAGTCATTATTTGGCGCACTTTGCAAAAGCTTTTGATGATAAATAAAATAATGTACTAAATTTTTATAGAACTCATCATTACTCACAAAAAAGTCCACAAGCACCGTATACATTAAGCTTTCAGATATAACTTGTGCTAGGATCAGAAGAAGATTTCTGGTGACAAAGTGGCCCTCAAGGAATCCTACTACCAGTAAGTCGAAGTCGTCGAAATCGATATGGGAATATCATCATCATATTACACAAATATTTTTAGCGCTATTGAAGAGGCCAACTACGCTTCTTCGAGGCTTTTGATATCAATATACCATATATACCTAGATGGAATGTCAAATTAAAGCACGAGTATTTGAACGTTTCAAGAAGTGTCCTTGTATTGTCGTCTACAAACGACACTGTATATTCATGAATTTAAAAAAATCTGTAAAGATCAGTTGAAATCCTGAGTTGACAGAAAATATATTATTTTTTTCTATTTCCAATATCATTTAGGATATTTGTTTCCATCTTTTATCTATCTGCATATATTCACTAGTAGTATGATTCCTATGCAAGTTTTGCCTAGGTAGGTACAACCGCAGTGCCAGTTATTCTGCTTGAGCACTGCTTGACAGCAGAACAATAGGCACTGCGGTGGTACCTACCTACACAAAACCTGCATAGGTGCATAATCAGGTGTTACTTTGTGGAAATCAATTATAATAAAGGAAAGGAAGTTAATTTGCTAAGATCCTCATGCAAAATTTAAAATGGTGTATATTACCTAGTTTTTAAAGAGCACCGCCCGCCCTCCCTCAATGGCGCGTACAAGCAAAATAATACCGCCACCTGCAGCCGACACCAGATACCCTCCACCACTATAACACTACCACTAGGCAATACATACCACTAAAGTCGAGAACGAAACGTGTTTAACCTCAAAAATAGGCATTATCAAGTGATATCGCAGACACTCAGCCGCCGGCTGACGGTCGTAAAATAATGCAAAATTAAAAATTATGGGTAATATACATTATTTTAAATTTTGCATGCGGATCTTAGCAAGTTAACTTCCTTTACTTTATTATTTCTCTATTTTGTTCTGAAGGGCACTGAGAGCTACTATAATAACTGGGCATGAGTGGCGAATTGCCATCGCCGGGTGGAGAACCACATCGCCGCCATTTTGGTAAGACTCAAAAAAGTCTTTCTCCCCATTGCGTTCCCACAATCAGTATAGTGACAGCATTGCATATTATGGTATTACTCTATATGAAATAGAGAACAATACTCTACATTATTATGTTTGCCGTGGTAGCTCAGGAGAGCCGTGGTAGCTCAGGAGAGCCGTGGTAGCTCAGGGGCTAGGCGCTCGCTTTAAATTTAATAGTACGCGAGTGACCTGGGTTCGAATCCCGGTGCCGGCACCACTAAAATTGTTAATTGCAATTTTAAGTGCTGATTTACCACGTGCTCGGCGGTGAAGGAAAACATCGTGAGGAAACCTGCATGTCTGAGGAATAAATAATATTTCGAAGACATGTGAAGTCCGCCAACCCGCATTGGAGCAGCGTGGCGGATTCTTCCTAGCTCCAAAACCCTCTCAGAAATGAGAGGAGGCCTGTGCTCAGTAGTGGGACATTTATAGGCTGAAACTTTACTTTTTTTACTTTTACTCATTCAGTTTGTAACTAAAGTTCCTCAGACATTTCCACGAACATATTAAGTATACAGATCTATGCTCGAACTGTTCTTGGGAAATGAGTTTTGAAAGTAGATGTAAAGATCGCACGCGACGTCAAAGGACTCTGGCGAATTACTTTAGTTACTGACAGACGTCATGCCAGGCAGTGAGTTAATACTTAAGAAGAAATCTCATTTTCTACGACTGGGAAATAAAATAAACTGATAAACATATACATAAAGTGTTTCAACTGCCTTGACTCGCTTTACTGGAGTTTGTTACAAGCACCTATATATAAAAATTAATCTCTCACACTGATGTGGTTTCAACAGTGGCGTTAAGACAGTCTGACTGACTCTTACTGGTAGTAGATATCCTATACAGGAATTACTGGTAGTAGGTGTCCTATTAAATAACTACAATCGACACTAAAGCGGTAAGAGCTTTATCTACACTGCAATCGTTACAGCCTATCACTAGTCCACTGCTGAACATAGGCTTCCCCTATAGATTGCGACAAAAGTTTTAGCTCTCATTTCAGGGGTATTTTGCCATAGTTGCCACGCTTGGCAGGCGGGTTGGCAACCGCGGTTTATTAATTCAGATGTTCCAGGAAGCTGCTGCCGCCCATCTTCTGGTTTTCATTTTCCCTCTGACGACTTTTACGACATCCACGGGATGAGATGGGGTGGTAGATTCTCTTAGCCGCCACCACTTTATACAAGCCTAAACGTAATAAAGAAATTTTGACTTTGAAAAAAAATTACTTGAGAACTGATGTCTCAGAATAACGAGCGCAGTGTGGGGCCACACAGAAATGTTCTCGATAACACAGCATTTATTATGGGCAGGCGTTGGTGGTAGCTCAGGGGCCGGGCGCTCGCTTTTAATTTCATAATACGCGAGTAACCTGGGTTCGATCCCCGGTGCCAGCACCTCTAAACTTGACGTACTACCAAGGACCTATTCGTTGCGCCACACTGTAGTATAAAAACTGTCACGTATAGTAAAAGAGAAGAAAGAAAAAATAAAATTTTAGGTTGCAACTTTAGTATGTTAAGATATTTTTTTCTCTTTATTTTTTCTTTATCTGTTTTTTGTATAATTTGATATATTCCTTTTTTTCTAGTTATAACTATTTTTTTTCTTTTTATTGTTTTATTGTAATTCTTCGCTGTGATGCAATGAACTAAGTACCTATCTATCTATCTAAGAGTGCCAAACCACATTTCCGCCTAGCGAACTTAATCATCCTAAAAATATCACTCGCTACCGCCTTTGACTTGTTCGTGGCAGCTCATAAACTGCGCGACCACATCACCCGGCTCGCGATGGCCGCAATTTTGTCCGTATAATCGTTCCAGCTTACGATCGCGTGACAGACTTTGATTAAATCTCAAATCTCTATGCGGCTTTTCGTTCTATTTACAGTCTAGCTACGTACAGTTTGTTAAGGTATTCGGTTCATATATTTATGGTATTCAAACACATACAGTGTGATTGCGGCTTAAGAGAATCTACCTCCCCAGCTGATTCCGTGGGTAACGTAAAAGTCGACACAGAAAAATAGAAACTAGGAAATGAACGGCAGCATCTTCCGGGAACATCTGAATAAACGAACTGCCGTGGCCAACCCGCCGGCCAAGCGGGGCAACTATAGCAAAATCTCAGAATGAGAGCAACAACCTTTTGCTGCAATCTGTGTGAGAGGTCTATGTCCAGAAGTGGACTAGTGATAGGGTGATAGGATGAAATGATGATGGTGATGAATATATTAACAGTCACAAACAGTTTCTTATTTTTGTTTACATAGTCATTAATCGTATTTAAGGAAATGCGTTCTTCTCTGCATTAGGATCTATTCAATATTGACACATAAAATGCATATCGTGTGACCATACGAAGATTCGTGCAGTTACAATGAATTGGTACTCGTACAATGATTAGCGCAATAGGAGGTCGATTGACCTATTCAAATTATTCAAAGGGAAATTCTACATAGCAAAATCGTTCGCTTATTCCTGACGAGCTCATATATAAATATACAGAAAGAGCCTCCAATTTACATGAATCTATATTTAATTCTACTATGAGTCAGAAAATAAATAAATAATAATGTTATTCTGCCGTGAAGCAGTAGTGTGCAAACGTTACTGTGTTTCGGTCTGAAGGGCACTGAGAGATAGCGTAATCATGTGGCATATGAGACTTAAGAACTTATGTCTCAGGTGACGGGCGCAGTGTGGTGCTACACGGAAATATTCTGAGTAACACGGCATCTATTATGGGCAAACGTTGCACTTACCATCAGGTGAACGTTTTGCTCGTGTCGATATTTTAACAAAAAAAAATCATTATCATCATCATTACCACGTGCTTAGCGGTGAAGGAAGACATCGTGAGGAAACCTGCATGTCCGAGGAATAGAAATATTTTGGAGACATGTGAAGTCCGCCAACCCGCATTGGAGCAGCGTGGCGGATTCTTCCTAGCTCCTAAACCGTCTCAGAAATGTGAGGAGGCCTGTGCTCAGCAGTGGGACATTTATAGGCTGAAACTTTACTTTACTTTTTATCATCATCATTTCAGCCTATACCTAGTCCACTACTGAACATAAGCGCCCCCATAGTGCCACAAAAGTTTGTAGCTCTCAATTTTGGAGAGATTTTGCAATATTTGCCACACTTGGCAACCGCAATTTATTTATTCAGATGTTCCAAGAAGATGCTGCTGCGCATCTCCTGGTTTTTATTTTCCCTTTGTCGACTTTTACGACACCCACGGGATGAGATGGGGTAGTAGAATGTGTGTAGTGTGGTAGATTCTCCTGTAGATTTCGTAACGGCCGACTAAGAAATGTTTACCTACATAAACTAGCGCCTGCAGCGTTTAAGTTGCGAGGCCTTCGCCACACTGTCCACATCGCTTGTCAAGCATTATGTTTATGGCGAGATCTTCCAACTTGGGAGAGGACCATGTCTTTCAGTGGACCGATCATTTTTATTTTATTTATTTGTTAAAGAAAAACGATGCCTCAGTTTAGGATTTCTCCTGTATTGTGAAGTAGCAAATTTGGCTCCGGCTGGGATTAGAACCAGAACTGGGACCAGAACCCACGGCGTAGAAGTAGGGTACTCTAGTCACTAGGCCACGCGCCGGCAATAATTAAAAAAAAGGTAAAGTAGTCCCACTGTTGAGCACAGGCCTCTCATTTCTGAGAGGGTTTTTGGGCCGGAAAGTGTCGGCCACGCTGCTCCAGTGCGGGTTGGCGGACTTCACATATCTTCGAAATATTTATTATTTCTCAGACACGCAGGTTTCCTCATGATGTTTTCGTTCGCCGCCGAGCACGTGGTAAATTAGCACTTAAAATTGCATTAACAATTTTAGTGGTGTTGGCACCGGGAATCGAACCCAGGTCACTCGCGTCCTATGATATGCAAGCGCCTAGCCTTTTGAGCTACCACAGCTCGCGACAATGATTAAAATTTATTTGATCGCTTTGCATCTAAATTTTGCAAAAGCGCGACCTATATGAATAATTTTAATTGGAGCTTATGCGAGGGCACAGTTGTCAACTCCAGAGAGTTTCGGATTCCGTGGGATACGAAATAATCTATTCTGTGTACATGACACTTGACATTTCTCCGGGATAAAAAGTAGTATGTTTGTTTTTTTTTATTGCATAAAGTGATGAAAGGGGCAAAACGTTCACCCGATGGTAAGTGCAACGTCTGCCCATAAGAAATGCTGTGCCACCCAGAAAATTTCTGTGTGACACTACACTGTACCCATCACCCTGAGACATAGGTTCTTAAGTCTCATATGCCCGTACACAGTAATGTTTGCACACTACTGCTTCACGGTAGAAAAACTGGCCCTGGGGTGGTACCTACCTAGACGGACTCCTGCATAGGAATCCTACCACCAGTAATTTAGTATTATTGTAAGACCGAAGACATCTTCATACAAAATTTCATTAAAATCTAAGGAACCGTGTATTTTACCGAGGTAAAAAGTGTAGACCTATAGATACTGTCTCTGCGAAAAGATCATATCGATCCATTACTCCGTTTTTGCGTGAAAGAAGGACAAACCATCAAACACATTTTAGCGTTTATTATATATACAAATATATAAAATTGATGTGTCTGTTTGTACTAACAAAATAACAGCTTTTCACTCAATACTCATGAAAGTATACACGGTACTTATAAGAAAAAAACTGTTTTTAAATTTTTGGTCTGTCTGTCTGTTTGTTCTGGCTAATCTCCGAAACGGCTGTACCGATTCTGACAGGTCTTTCACTGACAGATAGATTCCAATGGGGAAGTATATATATCATCGATTGGGGTCAGCTTTTTTACGCGCGTGAAACCGCGGGGTACAGCTAGTCTTACTTTATATATACCATTATATATACTCGTATATAGTGGGTATTGAATTTAACAAAGCAATCGTCTAAAGGTTTTTGATACAGTACTGATAACCAATTTGCCTGTGAAGAATGGTGATTACGGCAAATCCTCTAGCCTTGGACTCTTCCATGGTGCTGGGCAAGGGCCTCTGCCCTGGCCATTCTCAGGATCTGATGCGGGTTCTTGAGGGACCAAAACCTCAGTCACCTTCCTAAAGGCCTTTTTAACTTTTTTAAAGCCGATGGGTGTCCGGCAGTAAACGCGGGGGCGTAAAGTGGGCTACATCTGTAGCTTCTGCCAAACCCTTACATGGAAAAAAGGCGTGACTATATGTATATATATATATATATATATATATATATATATATATGAGACGAGCAAAACGTTCACCTGATGGTAACTGCAACGTCTGCCCGTAACAAATGCTGTTTCCCTCCCCCCTTTTAGTACTAACGATGCATTGCCTTTTTTTTAATAATAAAGATGTAACAGTCATATTATATACTCCTAATGCAAGGTGTGACAATATAACGCTATACAGAATCAACTGGACTATCGAAGTGACGAAAAATAAACGGTTCGGTTCCTCGGTTCGGTGGTTCGGTTCTCACACGGAGTACGAGAACATGACGGGTCTGTTGTTTTTTTTACTAGAAGTGCTTAGTTGGCTCGAATAAAAGTAAACGGTTCGGTTCCTCGGTTCGGTGGTTCGGTTCTCACATGGAGTACGAGAACAGGACGGGTCTGTTGTTTTTTTTACTAGAAGAGCTTAGTTTAGCTTGGCATTCTTAAAAAAAAAGTACATTGGAAAATAGTCGATCGCTGTTACTTGTGACTTGTTCGGCGTAGCTCATAAACCTCGCGATCACATTATCCCGCACAAGATGGCTGTACTTTTGTTCAATGATTCCAGTTCACGACCACTTGATGGTCTTTAATTTAATCTTAGGTTACAGTCCATATATAAAGCTTCATTAGTGAATCAATTACCCACTTGCTTTTCGTATCCTGTTAAATGACTTATTAATAAAGTCCAATGTGAACGACATTAATTTCTCAGGCACTAAAAAAAAAATTGTATGTTGCATTATTTTCGTGTTTCGGCTAGGATCAGAAAGTGGGATCCACAGGTTCAGCAGGCAGGAACACAAATCTTGTACTGGTTACTGGACTAACAAATTCTGAAGCTACTGCATGATACTGCATTTTACAAAGAGAACCTGCGAGGCGCTCATTGTGTTTTAAGAGATCGCGAATAAGATTATTTGCTTAAACTTCGAATTAGTTGCCGTACCGTAATTTTTGTAATCCGGTCGTGTTTGTCGAAGATACGCGAGTAAGAGCATACGTTTTCATCTATACATACATATATCTGCATATTAGTGGTGGTGGTAGTATTTCTATGCAGCAATCGATGTAAGGATTTACCACCCCAGGGTTAGTTATTCTGCCGGAAAACAGTAGTGCGCAAACATTACAGTGTTTCGGTTCGAAGGGCATTGAGAGCTAGCGTAACCGCTGGGCATATGAGTCTTAAGAACTGATGTCTCAGGGTGTGGGGCGTGGTGCCACACAGTAGTTTTCTGGGTGACACAAAATTTTTTATAGGCAGACGTTACACTTGCCATCAAACAAACGTTTTGTCTGCCCATTACTTCATCCAATAAAAAAAATAGTAAAACTGTAACGAATTCATTTTTAAACATTGAATAAAATGCAAAATATTGTCTCTCTGACTGTGTCTTTCGTACAAGTTCGACGTGGTACAGCTACTTCTTATACTATATCTCATACTATATAAAATATATCTTGTAAATTTCAATATAAAACAATAGAAAACATAACAAGCAGTCGATTGCACGTCGCTGCAAAAATCGATCAACGCGTGTGTTCAAAGCACGCGGAGATTGTCTTCTGTAAAGAGTATTAAATATTAAATATTTTATCGCGTTCCATAAACGTATTCCAAGTTTTTAAATAAGCAATCACTGGCGCAACAATGCCAATAAAGTAGTAAATTGTCGTATATTTTAAGGCATCCATTTTAAATTTAACAGTTTGCACACTACTGCTCCACGGTACAATAACTGTCCCTGGGGTGGTACCTTCCTAGATGGATTCCTGCATAGAAATCCTGGCTCCAGTAAAATTAAGTACTGTTAGAGATATCATCTTAGCGCAATTGTAAACTGGTTTGTTTTAATAATAAGATCGCGCATTTATCTTACGGATCAGAAACAGTGTGGTTGATGATGATGGCACTCCGGTATTAAACCATACTCGTACTCTTACCCTATATCTTAGCGCGTCAGCTCTACGATACGTGGACTTCGTAATGCCAGCGTTTCAGTGGCTTGCTACTATGATACGTTCGTGGTTGGTTTTAGTTAAAAACAATTACCAAAATCGATATAAATCATATTGTTGCGTTGTGACGAGGCGCCGTCCGTGTAATAGTCGCATAGATGCTTACTGATATAGAGTATTGTGGCTTGTGGCGGTTAAATAGGTGAGCCGCGTCTGCATCGATGTTCTGGTTCTGGTTGATGGATTTGCGGAGTGTAGATGTCTGCTGGGATTATATGGAGGACCTTGTGATGGTGTGTGCCAGGCGATAATCGAATGATGCATGTTGTGTAGTTACGGCGATTCCTTTTTGACAGCCTCAATGATTGCGTCCTGCATTTTGGATTGACTCACGCCTTATTAGTTTTGCCCAAGCCCCTTCATGGAGGGGCTGCAGACTGTCTGCCCTCCAATGTTTTGTATAACAACAATATTAAATAACAGTAACTTTCCCTCTATGAATGCTGAATCGAAACTTGTTGGTGGGTAAGACAAACTCGTTTGAAATACACAATACTCAACGTCAGTTACTCTAACCCTATCTAATGGCTGATTAACGATTATAAAAACTTCTACTCACGCTAGTGGTAACTGGCAGGAGGAGACTCTCAAGGCTGTGGTATAAATCAAACAACGTTGCTTGCTTGAGCTTGAGAAGGGCAGTAGACTCATGTGCTTTTGCTAAATACGTAAAAATGACATAACGTCTGCAGTTGCGACGGTCATTGGACGTTGTAGCGCGCACGGAAGGCCACTCATTGGGCCAGAATGCCTGTGATCATTTGACGTGGCCTAAACCGTACGCCAGTTTTGTTTTAGACTGCGGTCCTTTTCCCAACTTTACGTCCCTTTCCGGGGGGAGTACGTCGTATGGAATGGCGCTCACGGTGCTTTTCTTCACTGTGTGGGTTGTTCACACATGTGTGGGGGAGCAAACTAAAACGATCACCTTGTATCGGGTAATTATTAAGATAATGCGAAACTAAGTGCGGAGAACGATTCACCTTGTATCAGGCATTAAAAAATAAACATTGTGAACCCTTTACAAGTTCAGAGGAATTAGTTTATTCGGCTAAAACGATCACCTTGTATCGGGTTATTATTAAGATAATGCGAAACTAAGTGCGGAGAACGATTCACCTTGTATCAGGCATTAAAAAATAAACATTGTGAACCCTTTACAAGTTCAGAGGAATTAGTTTATTCGGCTAATCTGCCGTAAGGCAATAGTGTGCTAATATTACTGTTTCAGTCTGGAGAGCACTGAGAGCTAGTGTAATCACTGGCCATATGAGACTTAAGAAGTAACGTCTCTAGGTGATAGGCCTGTGTTTAGTAGCAAAAGTAGTAGTGTTCAGGAGTGAAAAAAATATAAAACTGAAAAACTGACATTGTACTTGCAACTCACTATCAAATAAAAGTAATAATAAAATGAAAAAAAAATCATGCAATATTTAATAAATTTAAAAAGACATATCGACGAGGATGGGATTCGAACCCACGCGTGCAGAGCACATTGGATTAGCAGTCCAACGCCTTAACCACTCGGCCACCTCGTCATATGGTAGCCATGTTGAACCATACCATAGTAAATACATATTTTAAAAAGTTTGCGGTACTATTATGTACATGACACTATTATGTATACAAATGTAGCTAAAATTAACCTAGGTTTATTAATTATGTTGTTACATACATACAATATTTAAAAATATAATTTATTTAATTTACATACGTATTTTTCGTAGTAGAAGTGTTCGTACAGATAAAAGGCTAGTATTACATACTACTGGCAATACTACATAGAATAATCTACATCCGTCGTAATTATTGTATTTGAGTAAAAAGAATCATGAGTAACTTAATCATTATACTATTATGTATGTTAACAATTATAAATAAGTAATTTGGTATTTAAATAATTGATCGAGAATCAGCTATGTGTTCTTTTACGCGGGTTTTTATAGATCTTTTTGTTTGCCCTATTTTATATTTCTATTGTTCTTAGAAAAGAATTACAGACGACGTCATATTGTAAACCCACTCTCGGGTGGTTGCGCTTAGTGGATACCTAAAGGTGTTAACGAAGCTAGCGCAGGGCTCGTTTCTATTGTGGGATTCGACCTCTCGTTCCCATCCTTGATTAAGGCCATGGTCAGTAATGAGAGGTCGTGAAGCGCTGGTGTTGCCTTCTGTGAAAAGGTCATGTCACAGAAGGAGGCTGCGGAGAGGAAGAGAGCGCGGAACGCCGCAGTCCCAATCCGTAGCCGGAGAGTTGGACGCCGGAGAAGGGCCAATCAAGCCCTCCTCCACCCCCCATAATAAGGACCTAGCTGGCGGAGACGGGAGTGATCCGCCGCCAGTAATGTAAATGGCCTCGAGGTGGTGAGCGCGGTGTCCCCGCGCGCTTCTAAATAAAGAATGGGTGGAGAGCTCCAGCTCCACCCCCACAGAGAGAAGGGCCCACAATAGGCCTACGCCGTTGGGACTGCGGTAGTGTGCGAAATCGTTCCCGTAGTCCCGACTACAGGCGACGAGAACAACACTGTGGGGTTTCAGCCGGTAGGAGTCCGGCATAACCTCTCCGTTGCCCCCGTGACATAGAGGTTTCCATGAAGGATTTCCCCACGAAAAAAAAGGGCTAGCCCGGTTTGCCCGCGGTTTCCTTTCTGGGAGACGCAGTACGGAAGTGGTGGGTGGGAAGTTAGGTCACAGACCCCGGCATCCCACCGGTGGCCACTTCTTCGATTCGTGAGTAAAGCCAGATAAGAAAAATGGAAGCGGTTACGAACGCGCTACGCGTATTGGCTGCAGACCCAGAGTCTTTCATCACAGTCGCCCGACAGTTATCTAGACCTGGATCGTATGAAACAGATACGTCATCCTCGGATTTTGAAATGGAGTGCGAATCTTCTTCGTCCCCTAAGAACTCCCCTGACACTGGCTTGAACCTTGTGGAGATGTCAAAAAAAAGCGAAAAAAAGCCGCCTCTCCACTACTCGAAATCACCGCAAAGGCTGCCAAAGCATCCGCCACCACCCCGAGCCCTGCAGTCTCCCAACAAAGCTCCTTCCGCCGTACAGCAAGCTCCCGTCGAACCTCGACATGCCTCTGCCACCTCAAGGCAATCTCAAGCTGCCCCACAGCAAGCCCCGGCTGCCTCGCGGCAAGCCTTCACTTCGCAGCATCCCGCTGCCTCTTTGTCAAAACGGCCGCCGCCTATCTTTATACAGGCGAAAGATAAATGGTCGCAAGTCTCATCGGCCCTGTCCAAGAATATCACGTATAACGCGATCTCCGCCACAGACGGCATCAAGCTCCAGCTTGAGACGTCAGGAGCCCACCGCTAGGTGCCAAGCGGTGTGTCCTTCCACGCCCTAGCCGAAGAGCGTCTATTTCGGGTAGTTCTGAAGAACCTCCGTAAAGAAATCCTAGTCGAGGAGGTCAAACGTGACCTGCTCGCTCAAAACCTCCCCATTCTATCCGGATGTACAGCGGCCGCAATAAAGCGCCCTACAACATGGTGCTTGTCGCCTTTGAGCGTTCCCCAGCCGGAAAACAGATTTTTAATCTGAAAACCTGCTGCAACCTCTCTGGGCTGACAATCGAAGGCCCGTTCATAAACGGCCCTCCCGCTCAATGCCATAAATGCCAACTTTATGGCCACACTTCCCGTAATTGTTACGCACGACCACGGTGCGTAAAATGCCTAGGCGATCACGCCACCTCAGACTGTCCTAGACCAAAGGACAAAACCTTGTTAGTTAATAGAATCAGGCGTTATTTTGCGGAAATCCATTATAATGAAGGAAGGTAAGTTACTTTGCTAAGATCCGCATGCAAAATATAAAAATGGTATATATTACCTAGTTTTTTGAAGAGCACCGCCCGCCCTCCCTCAGTAGCGTGCACAGGCAAACTAACACCGCCACCAGGAACCGCCACCAGGTACCCTCCACCAATCACTACAATACTACCACTAGATAACATACACCACTGAAGTCGAGAACACGACACGTGTTTCGTCCCAAAACGAGGCATTTTCACGCGTCATAGACTCTACGACAGACGGCCGCCGGCCGAGTCTGCCCTCCCTCCTGTGTTCTCTGTAACACCAAGTCTATCAGTAACTCGCCCCCGCCGAACTTACCAACGACCACCCCCGTAGCAAGTCGACCCGTCGACGAGAACGACTTAGGTCTAGTCTGTCGCTTCGCCGCCGACTTCAACGGCGGCGATATTTCCGCCCGTCCAAGGCACTCCGGACCACCAATGGTAAACCCGAGGACAGGATTGGCGCAGCTTTACGGTACCAGCACGTAGTCTCCGCTATAGTTCATTTCCAAGCCTAATAGCTTGTGACAATTCTCTCACACTGTAACAAACACACATATACACTGTAAAATTTAGCATACAAATATATTAACCGCGATATCGCCCCTCAGGTGGGTTTCCTTATCATGATTCAAAGCGTCGCTGGAGTTTGTTTCGCCATTTCTTCTCAAGCGGAAAGGCATTTGGAATTGGTGGTAAATTTGATGTTTAAAAACGTCCTCCAGAAAGAAGTAACTGATCGAGCCGTGGTTTGGCCCTCTCGGACGCCCTCGAATCTACTTACGCGCAGAGTAATAGTCCAAGCCGAGGCCGCCTCTCGGGGGCCCTTGCGCTAGTTACCCATTATAAAGGTTCGTCTAAGCGCCCTCAGCGCTCGGCCACCTTTCAATCCGGCGAAGGTGTGAAAGCCTTCGGGCTAACAGTGACCATCAGTCACAAAAAATACTTACAGGTACTGAAACGGTGAATCTTACCATCTTCCATCCCAGTAGTTAGTTATAAATAGTTCAAATTAAAAGCGATCAAATCCGTAAAATTTGTTTTATTAAATGTGTAATATTCGCGTAAATATAAGAAATCATTATTAATAATAGTTCTTCTATCGGACACGGGAATGTTGTAAGATGTAAATTTTTCGTCTTAAGGCGCGTTCTGTTCCACTGCTGTCAGGGCGTCATAGTCCGCTCCGTCCAATGCCCTCCGTGTAAAAGATCAGCTTAGGATAGCGGGGTCGCAGGTCAATATTTTGGCGAAAAAAAAATAGTACAATTTTTCCTGTCCTCACAGAGGAAAACGCACGTTGAATCGTCAGCAGTAGCGATGTAGATGATCACGTTGGGGTCACCAATGTGGGTGCGAAACCCAAACGTAATAGTTAATACATAACAAGACAGTAAATAGTAAATTATCATTATTATTAATATATATAGTAAATTATCTAAATCGCTAAAATGAATACATGTTATCGAAGCTAAAGCAGAATCAATTCTGTTGGTAAATTGTAGTGGAAAGAACACAATCCAATTTCATAAAACTAAATAGAAACATTGAATGCGTCATACAAAATTACAAAAGAGGTTCGAACGGAAATGGTGCCAGTATCAAATGTGGCTAGTAGCTAAACTTTTAATTTTTTTTTTGAGAAGTGAAGAGTCTAACGATGAAAAATATTATATCAAAACGAATAAGGCCATTTGCGAATCTGTGAAGCCACACAATTTCAAGTTATTGTTTTTTTTTCGAGAACATACAAAACAAAACGCACAAAAAGTTGAATTGGCCGTGACTGGAAGTGGAAAGAGGTAATGATGCATTAGGGGGTCGTTTTAGAGTGAGGATGAGATGTAAAGTCAGTGCCTAAATTGTCGCTAATACGATCCCGGACACATTGTATACAGAGTGGGCCAAAAAATTTTGCAAATAGCAACACAGAGTTTATCGAAAACCGTTAGTTTAACACGATGGAGCGGGACAGCAAAGTGATTTTTATAATTTTACAAAAACAAAGATTACGATAAAGATAAAAATATTTAATTTTTTTGAAAGATAATTATTACATTATCTTTATAAAATAAATGTCTATCCGAATCGTCTGACTAAACATTTTTTTAATAACGTCTTCGTTATCTAACTTGATATTGGCAGAATTACTTTAAGAGGAGTAATTAAATAAAGAAGAAGATGATCACAATCACTAGCATAAGAACACTACACTACTCCACTGCTGGATATAGGAATCTTCCTAATTAGGAGGATATACGCAAGCTACTACAGCTGATTATAGTTAAAGGTGAAGGTGTGTTGAGGTGAAATGAAATCAACGAAGAGGTAAAAGCGTCAACTTGTAAAGTGACGGTAGTGTTTTAATTTCATTTTGTAATTTCTGTGTATATTTTGAGCTTTGATGTTAACATTATGTACGGGTTGCCCTGTTATGGCGTTGTACACTGCTATGTTAGGTTCAAAGTATGCCCGAAATAAAACTATTTGCTCTTCTCGACTTGTAAGGTCGAGAGAGAGAGAGAGAGAGACTGAAAGCGGAGGAGGTTCTTCACTATTGCCCTAGCACTATTGCCCTATCACTGTTGCCCTATCACTATTGCCATATTCCATTTTCTTCTAGGTTTTTCTTCTTGGTTGTTCTTCTTGTAGAGCCGGATCCGAACTGATTTTTGCCGAGAATGGCCGCTCTTTTATAGGGCTAAATCTCCTCCGCTCTCACGTCTTTCCCTTCCCCTTTGACCTACTTCTTTATTTGCTTCCTTATATACTTTACTATTTTACAAAGGATCGTCTTAAAAGTATTGCTATTACATAAATAATCATGTCTATAGTCATTTACATATGCGAGGCGCACCGCGCGACGCTCGGTTTAGCTCTGTCGACGATTTTTTTTTTTTATAAGACTGATGGTCATTGTTAGCCCGAAGGCTTTTACAGCTTCGCCGGATTGTAAGGTGGCATAGCGCTGAGGGCGCTTAGCCGAAACCTTTATTTATGGATAACTGGCGCAAGGGCCCCCGAGAGGGGACCTCGGCTTGGACCTGTTTTCGGTGAAGTAATCGCTGTTAGCCTTTTGGCTTTCACAGCTTCATCGGATGCTGTGCTCGCGGGCCCGGGGCCCGTGTGCCAGGTTTGGTTTGACCCAAACATAAATACATAAATATAAACTCCTACTAAACATCTAAATTCGGACCGTTGCGTTCGCTAGCGTGATTGCGCTACTGTGAATATCTCCATAAAATTATTATCTTAAGTCATCTAATGACCGTCCGAGGGAGGCTGCGGGCCTCCGTTCGGACTGTCGACTTGTGTGTACCTCTGGGCGGTGAGAACCGCCCTGGAACACGGGTGTATCTGGTGTACGCGGTATTATTTACGATAGCTGCGCGCCGCTCTCTACGGCGGTCGCGCGACGTTGTGCGTGTGATGTTTAAGCTATTGACTGTGTTTACAGTGTTGCTCGGATCGTGACTGACCGTATCGTGGTCAGGGAGTGCTGAGACGTCCGTGTCATCTAGCACATTTCGCGGGCGACGTTTGCGTTCGGTCGCGTTTCTGTCGGATCGATAATTCGCTGCTTTAACCACCAGCGGGTTTGGATGAACCGCGGCTTTTTCGAAAAACCGCCGTGATTCTTCTCTGAAGTGTTCAGAGAGTAAGGGCATTTCACAGTCGCTGTGAAGGTCTACATCATCCACATCGATCAGCGAAACAGCGAGCAGAGCACACAGAGCACAGCCGAACAGTCCGCACCGACCGACCGTTAGGGTGTTGTGTTAGAGTTTCGATATGCAGCAACAAAGTGTTGGAACAATATTCCACCACCAATTAAGAATTTAAATAATATTTTTGCTTTCAAAATGAAACTCAAGACCTTTCTTACTGAATCCCAGAGACATCATGGCAATCACCAGGATGTTTCTTTTATCTGACATGTCGGATTTACTGTCCTCCTATGCTAGGTTAAATACTCACGCATGCGTCAATGCTCCCTGAATGATACTTGCAATTTTATAAATATTTTTATTTACTCATATTTATATAAATACCATTATTTTGTATTATGCATATATATTATTAATTAATAGAATACATTTTATGATCTTTTGTTTTTACCCAAATTATCCGATTTTGTATGTTTCAAATTACATTGTATTACTTTTAAAAATAATATAATAAAAATATTTTTCAGTCGAGTCTCGTCCGTTTGCCAATTCAAAGGTTTTTTGGCTGAAAATCAGCGCTGTGTGGGACTATTCTTACACAGTCCATGCTGAGCCAACCCCTTTTCGACACAGAACTATTTTGTTTACTTTTTATTTATTTTCATTTAATATTCAACTGTATTATGTTCTTGTGCCGAATAAATGTTTTTTCTATTCTATTCTATTCTATTCTATAGAGTGTTAGTTTGTTTTTACTTTTTCGATATCAATTGTTGTTAGTGTCTACACAGTTATGTTACGAGTACCTAGGCCGCCGTGAAGGCACGGCTTAGGTTGCTTAGGTACGGGGCCGCCAACGCGGTGACCTGAAGGTCTGAGCCCGACGAGGGGTGGCAGATCCGAATCGTGCTCCAGCGAAACCAGAGCTTCGTCGCAGCGGCGTCTCACGCCGCCTCACATAAGTACACTAGATAGTACACACTAGATACATTCATACATTTGTGTCACACACCTCCCCGCCGTAAGGTGGGGAGTCATTGCCGTCTTTAGTTAAAATTTAGTTGTGTTAGGGAGCCTTCCCGGAGCCACGATGGCCCAGGAAGTTATCGCCTGTAGAGCGATATTCCGCCTTATGGCGGAAAACCACCCGGGGCTAGACCACGAGGTCGCCGCACGCCTCCTAGCCCAGGGCCCCGATGCCGTCGCCCCGGGCCCTCCGCTGGTAGCAGGCCCCTCTGGCCTCCAAAACACATTCAAGCCGGCCTCCGCGGCCGCCGCGATTGCTGCGCGCGCCCTCAGGCTCCGCTGCGCGACTCAACGATGTCGCCGTGCAGCGTCTCGGCGTCTGCGACCTTCTCGAGAGCGTACTCGCGCGCGTCGTCTCGCGTGTCTTCACCCGCACTTTCGTGCATTTCTATGGCCTCCAGGCCTTCATCCGCCGCGTCATTCTGCTCCGGCCCGTTTGAGGACTCAGCCTCAACGGAGTCGACTGAAGTGGACGCCTCCAGCAAAACGATCGGCGACGACGGCCTTACCGTCGTCACCGGGCGCAAACGGCGCCAGCGAAAGGATGTAGAGGCCGGGGGTCTGGCTCGCAAGGTGGCTGCCGCAGCTCCTCGTCCGAAGGTGAGAGCTAAAAAGCCTCCCAACGTACAGTCCCTATGGACACCACCGCGCCCTCAAAGGAGGTGCACCCCCTGCTCCCCGAGCGCCTCCTCCTGTAGTAATACAGGACAAGGCCGCCTGGGGCAAAATTTCCGGTGCGCTTACTGAGAAGCGCATCTTCTTCACAAAGGCTAGGCTTACAGCGACGGGTATCAGCGTCACGGTGTCCACACCGGCTGATCACCGTGCTTCAGGAAGACTTCGACCTACTAGGCGACTTCCTTGAAGCCGTAGATGTAGACGAAGTAATCGAATTCGCCTACAAAATTAGAAACGCGCGCTCAACAAAAGAGCGTATGATGGCGTCCGTAGAGCACGTTAAAGTTCTAAAGGCGCTAAAAAATTTTAGAATTAAATAGGCGCGCTATTTAAGCACTAAATTCTACATTAATTACTCTTCTGGAGCTTAGCTCCTAAGTTAATTATTAATTAAATTCTATTTTTACTTAATAATGGACGCACAACCTAGAGTTAAACCTCGAACTTTGGCTGTCGGCTTTTTAATGCATACGGCCTTAAACATCAAAGAGATGAGATGAGTGAATTTCTCACCACTCATCAAATAGATATAATGTTAGTGCAAGAAACATTATTAAAACCAAGCATACGCGATCCGAAAATCGCTAATTATAGACTAATTAGGCACGACCGCCTCGCAAACCGCGGAGAGGGACTCTAATTTATTACAAGTCATCCTTGCACTGCAACAGTTTGCAGAATAGCTATGACGGGCCATCAGCCTGTCACAGTAGCTTCTGTTTATCTATCTCCGAATAAAAGAATTACACAGGGCGACATTGAGTCACTACTTAACCTCAGTGACTCAGTGATCATCGCCGGAGATCTTAATAGTAAACATTCAGCTTGGAATTCGACTAAGGTAAACCAAAACGGACGCATCCTGTTTGACTTGAGCTACAGGTGTGTTTTCGATGTTATAGGGCCCCTAGAACCCACTAGGGTGCCCACACATCCGAACCAAAGTCCGGACATTTTAGATATTGCACTTCTTAAGAACGTAGCACTACCGCTGCGCTCTATAGAAGTGCACCACGAACTAATTTCAGACCATCGCCCGGTCACTATGATTTTAGGACAGTCCCGCGACGAGGTCACTCTGACCAAAACCGTGACGGACTGGCATAGGCTCGAGTCTAGCCTCGAGTCTATGTGCTCTACAGAGCTAAATGCCATCCCTGACAAATTAAATTCACCGGCGGAGGCCCTTCAGGCCGCCGACCACCTAACCGATTGCCTTAAGGCTGCCGTCAGGAAATCCTCGAAGCAGATCAGGATAGCGAACGATCGCCGTTTTGTGCTGCCAGAGGATCTCAGGAGCCTGCTAAGTGAAAAAAATGCAGCCACTAGGGCATTCGACAGATACCGGTCTGACGCAAATCGCGCCAGGTTGCGTCTCCTCCAAAGAGAATTCAACGAGCGCACTCAGAGGTACGCGCTGGGACAGGCTGATGGAAGATATCACGCGATCCCATACCGCCTATTGGGCACTGGCGAGATCTCTGAAGTCAGAAACGGTCGCAGATGCCACCCCTGATCCGCCCCGATGGCAGCACTGCTTTCGACGACGTCGAAAAAGCAGACTGCTTAGCCGACAGCCTAGAGCTCCAATGCTCTCCCAGCACCCAGCCCATAGACCCCCTCCACCTTCAGAAGGTGGAAGAGGATGTGGCGCTCAAAGCGGCGCTGCCACCGACGGGTGACCCCCTAGCGCCGGTCACCATCGACGAGGTCAAGACAATTGTCAAAAACCTCAAGACCCGTTCAGCACCAGGCGCTGACGGAATCTCAAATAGGGTGATCAAAACCCTCCCTCCGCCATGCATTCAACTGCTAGTGGCTATATTCAATGCGCTCCTTGCCAGCTGCTCCTTTCCGGATGCCTGGAAGGAGGCCAATGTCATAGGCACAAGCCTAACAAACCTAAAAATCAGGCCTCGAGCTATAAACCCATCAGTCTCCTCAGTTTTGTGGGGAAAATCTATGACCGGATTATTCAAAGACGGCTATACGAAAACGTTAAAAGACTCAACTGCATCCTAGATGAGCAATTCGGCTTCCGAGCCAAACACTCTTGTGTCCAACAAGTGCACCGACTCACGGAGCACGTACTCGAGTGCCTAACTTCTAGACCAGGTCACTACGTCGGAGCGCTCTTCTTCGACGTAGCGAAGGCCTTCGACAAAGTCTGGCATAGCGGCTTAATCTATAAGCTGCACAAACTAGGCATGCCAGACAGGCTTGTGCGCATCATACAAGCCTACCTGCTTCAGGGTCGAGGGGTCCTTCTCCAGCGCCAGACCCCTGAGAGCCGGCGTCCCTCAAGGATCCGTCCTCTCTCCAATCTTCTACACGCTGTACACCAGCGACATTCCAAAAACCCCGAAAGTCGAACTTGCCCTATTCGCAGACGACACCACCCTATTCACGACTGATACTAGCATATCACGTACTTGCATTCGACTCCAATCCGCAGCCAACGCATTAGGCGATTGGTTTAGGAAATGGAGAATCGAAATAAATCCCGACAAGAGTAAAGCTATTTTATTTACTTATAAAAACGTCCCTAAAATACTTCCGCGTTTAAAACACGCAAAAATATCCTTATTTGATCAACCCGTTCCATGGGTTTCAAATTTAAAATACCTAGGTGTTACATTAGACACTAGAATGTCTTTTGCTCAACACATCAAAAGAGTCAGGGATAGAGCGGCCTTCATATCCGGCCGACTTTATTCCCTCACTAATAAAAGCAATAAAATGTCATTAAAACGCAAGTTGCAATTATACACGACCTGCGTGCGTCCTATTATGACTTATGCGGGCGTAGTTTTCGCACGCGTCCCCCCTGGCCGACTTAAAAAGTTTCAAACGATTCAAAATCGTTTCATGCGGCGTATTACAGGCGCTCCTCCCTACGTTCGCAATGTCGACTTACATCGCGACCTAAATTTACCTACAATTGCAACTTTTCTTAAGCAATCGTCGGAAAGACACTTTGATAGATTAAAAGATCACCCTAACCCGTTAGTGGCAGCGATCGATAATTACATCACCGCGCAGGATGCACCTCTCTCAAAAAGACGTCCAAAAAACGTTTTACTTGATAATTATGATAATATAACCACTATAAATAACTCGTACGTCGCCCCCGCGCCGTCCCCTCAGGATACGCCTCCGCCTATCGCGGACACGCGTACTCATACACACCCGCGCACATAGGTACACGCACATAGGTACACGGCCTACACGAGGTTCAATCCCGTGCGGATTCGCCCGCTGTTCTTCGTACTGGAAGCGTATACGTGCTAACAGTATTTTACTCCGTACGGACCAAACTCCTTTTTGCAGGTGTCTGCTTTCAGACACCTGTCAAGCGCCGCCCTTATTCTAAGGGGTAAGGCGGTAGCCACTACCACCACAGAAACTCTTCGCGCCCCGCGGCGCCACTCCCCTCACCCCCCTCACAGGGGGCGAGGTGCGAGGGGTTCTCCCGCGGTAGTCGCTTATTTGGTCACGGAAGACAGTGTTCGACGAACGGGGACGGGAACAACGCCAACCAAGACTTCGGAGCCCACGCTCGAAGCCTCTCCAGCGGCAACATCATCAGCCACCACGTCATCAACATCAACACCAATGACGACATCTTCTGCCACATCATCTCCGTCTGGGGACAGCAGCACTGGCACAGACAACACCCGTGAAAAGACTTCCGGGTCACAGGAGAGCCAACTGGTCGAAGACATTAGCGACAAGCTTTCTCCGAGAGCTCGTTGTCAGTATGACCTCGACTAGGCAAAAAGAGCAAGGAGAAAGTGCACCATGGGCCGTCGCAATATCGACCAGCTCATCGCGTGGCGCGAGAAGGAGCTAGAAATCTTTGACAGGGCAGGTGTCCAACTAACACCTGAGGATACCATAGCCCTGAAAACAGCCCAAGCTGAAGCTGAAGCGATGGAAACCCAAGGCAAAACGGACACAGCATCCAAGCGACTCAGAAGCCCTGAAGAGAGTGACAGTGAAACTAGAAAGAAGCAACGAGAAAAAACCCTTCGGGTCAGCAGCAAGCGGACCATCCAGGGGCGATGACGGAGCTACAAAGCCCGCCCGTCCCGCCGCTCGCCCGGCCTACGCGTTCCCGGAACCTAAGGTAAGTGCAGTGCCCCTATTAGAGGCAATGCCTCCACCTCTCCCACAGAGAGATCCGCGACAACGCAATGTCGCCGGTAAGGCGTGCTGCACTATTATCTCGGTTACCGCTGCCATGCCCATCCCGGGTAGCTTCAACTTCCGGGAGGGCACAGGCGCCTTCAGGATCCCAGTCACCGCGTGCTCCGCCGCTGACTCCAGTGGTGCAAGGCATTCGTCCCGCGACGCCAGTGCCTTTCCCTCAGCCAAGCCAACCGACCACTCAACCGGCTAGGCAAGTTGTGCCCGACGCCGCCGAGAGCAGCGTTGGCACTGCTCCCCGGCAAGCGTCACCTACCCCTGGGCCGTCATATGCAGCCACTGCGGCTGCATCTGCCGTCCACAGGAGGGACAACTCGGACACTAATCCGCAGGCAGGAGGTACCTCGTTGGCAGCCGCCAGCGACCCTCCCCCTCCCAGAAGGAAGGCAAGATATCCACCCTTAGTGGTGGAGGTCTTCCCGAACTGGGCCAAGCATTTTAGTGCTCTGGCCCAAGAGTTGGGACATAGACCCAACGCCCGACCATATGGGAAGGGGGTTAGATTTATCCCAGAGTCCGAGGAGGAATACCGCTACCTCCAAAGGTACCTCACGAGGACGGAGAGCGAGGAGAAAATCTCCTGGTTTTCCTACTCACTGCCTGCGGAAAAAAGCGTAAAGGTGGCCATAAGAGGCCTGCTCGTCAACACCACGCCGGACGAAATCGCGGATTCCTTCCGCGAACAGGGCTTTGAGCTCGAATTCGTCCGGTAGATCCAAGCACGCTAGGGACGCCCGGGGTGCATATTTTTCGCGCAATTCAAGCGCACCGGCGAGGTGATTCCCGGCATATACAAGATCGACGAACTATTGTACATGCCGGGCATCAAAGTTGAAGCTTGGCGGGGCAAAAACGGCCCCGCACAATGCCACCGCTGCCAAAAGTTCCGACACTCTTCCCACTGCTGCCACCGGCCTATGGCATGCGTGCGTTGCGGTGGAGATCATCCCCCAAGGGACTGTCCCCGTCCGAGGGAGGACCCGCCAACCTGTGCCAACTGTGGACAGGAGCACACGGCCAATAACACGGCGTGCCCTGTCTACAGAAGGGAGGCGAGGAACTCAAAGGCGGGCACGGTCCCAATATCGAGACCGCAGCGTACGCAGATGGCAGCTGTGGAGGCAGTGGCCGGACAAGCCACGCTTATGGCCCCGGCGAATGCACCCCGACCCAAAGGCTCCCAGACGGGCCAGCAGCCTCTGACTAAGAGCCAAAAGAAAAAGAAGAAGAGGAGGAACGCCAAGTCCCAGGCTGTACTGGACGACGGCCGGGCAGCGCAGGAGGCGACAGAACCAACTGTCGCTCCAGCCCCAGCCCCGGCCCCAGGCGCAGCACCAACACCATCGCCCGAGACATCCAGTGGTGCCACTTTACCTCCCCGAGACAGCATGATCCAAGTCCTCCAAGGAGTGCTGCGAGCACTGCAGTCCGGGGAGGATCTAACAACACTTATCCTGAGCGGCATTGCCATGCTACGGTCATCCAATGCTTAATATGTCGCTCAGGATGGTACACTGGAATGCCAATGGGCTGGCGAGGAGGGTTCCTCTTCTTCGACAGCTCATCTTACAGCAGAAAGCCGACGAGGTGCTCATTTCGGAGACGCTAATGCGCGCTGCGAATAAATTGCACGTACCGGGATATGTCGTCTACAGGAAGGATGAGGAGTCTTCACTGGGATACGCCTATCGCGGGTTGGCGGTCCTAGTGAGACGAGTCATCCCCCACGAACCCATTCCTCCCGTGTGCTTGCAATCCTTTTACACCTTGGGAGTCGAGGCCTACCTTGGGGCCAATAAACTCAGAATCTTCGCGGCTGACAGACCGCCCGGAGAGAGGATTGATCCCAAGGAGGTCAGCCTACACTTCCAACCAGACACTCCAACTCTTATTGCGGGCGACTTTAATTGCAAGCACACGGGTTGGAACAGCAACTCCATTTGTAGGAATGGGCGAGTCCTATTTAACGACGCCGAGGCGACGGGGTACCAGGTGTCTGGACCGGAGACCCCTACCCATTACCCGGTCCAGACGAACGGTACCCCAGATGTAGTCGACGTCGTTATAACTCATCAGGTACACAACCTGATGACTCAGGAGGTCCTTTTAGACGACATGGGCTCTGACCATCTGCCAGTCCTGGTCGTGCTTCAAGGCATGTCGCCGGACATGCCGTCACCTGCACCACGTCGGCGCATAAACTGGGACCGTTTTGCGGTGAGCATGGGGATGCACACGCGTTCGTTCCCCACAACAACACCCGGTGAGGTGGACGCGTTGAGCTCCCTTCTTACCGTAACAACGCAGAGAGCCCTAGAGGAACCCACCACCCTAACTGAGGGCAGATACGGCAGATTCCGCCCCTGCAAGCGTTCTGGAGTTGAACGCACACGATGCCCAACCCAAAAGGACGTCCTTACCAACTTGACGGCCACCATCAAGGGGTTAATCTGTCAGCACATAACCGAAAGCTGGGACCTACACCTGGCTTCGATCGAGGACGATTGGTCCTCGATCCACAGGTTGTGCCGCCGGATATCGGGTGCTAAACCTCCAATAAGACTGCTGAAGCACAGTGACGGCTCGCTTCATCACGGAGAGTCCGATCGTGCCGAGATATTCGCTGACCACCCTGAGACGCGGTCCCGGCCCTTCCCCACAGTTAACGCCGACCATGTCGAAATAGTTGAGCAGCACCTACCGTGTGGTAGCGGCTTCAGAGAATCTACCACCCCATCTCATCCCGTGGGTGTCGTAAAAGTCGACAGAAGGAAATGAAAACCAGGAGATGGGCAGCAGCATCTCGCTGTAACATCTGAATAAATAAACTTGCCAACCCGTCTGCCAAGCGTGGCAACTATGGCAAAATCCCCCCAAAACGAGAGCTACAAACTTTTGTGGCAATCTATGGGGGAGGCCTATGTTCAGCAGTGGACTATTTATAGGCTGAAACGACGACGACGACGACGACCTTCGGGATTACTTCGCTGAGGAAGGAGTCCGAGGCGGCCGTAGGTGGGTCACCTAACATCTTTTTCTCTCCGGGTCAGGTTAGGCGCATGATACGCAGTACCAAGCCTCGGAAGGTCCCTGGCCTCGATGGTATCACCAACGAGGTCCTTAAATATCTGCCTCCGAATGCCGTTGCTGCCCTCACCAGGGTGTACAACGGCATCTTGCGTACCGGTCACTTCCCACAAGAGTGGAAAAAGAGCCGCGTTATCATGTTGCCGAAGCCTGGAAAGAACATCCTCCATCCTGGGAGTTACAGACCCATCACTTTGCTGCCGAGTATCTCAAAGGTGTTCGAGAAGCTCCTATTGCGTCATATCACGCCGAAGGCAAATCTTCGGCCGCAACAGTTCGGTTTTAGGGCCGGACACTCTACAACAATGCAGCTGTCGAGGGTGCTGAACCAAGCGGCCACCGCATTGAACAGGAAAGAGGCCATGGTTTCAGTATTCCTCGACATGGAGCAAGCATTCGACCGCGTCTGGCACGACGGACTGCTCTATAAGCTGTCACTGCTGCCTATCGGCAGGTCTGTAGTTAGGGTGGTGGCATCCTTTCTAGAAGGCCGCCAGTTTACGGTGGCAGTCGGAAGGTCGTCATCTACGATGCGCGTGGCCACAGCCGGAGTGCCGCAGGGTAGCTGTCTCTCCCCTGTGTGCTATGCGGTTTTCACCGACGACATTCCATGCGAGCCTCCCACTAGCGGCGAGGAAGACGCAGAACATCTTGCACAAGCTTGAGACCTGGCTCGACGACTGGCGGTTGTCCGTGAACACCGCCAAGACACAGACCATCATAATAGGGGCGGCCAAAAGACTGCCACCGAAACTTTTACTCCGCAACGACCAAATTGACTGGACCGGCAAGGTCAAGTACCTGGGTGTCGTGATTGACAGGAGATTGACAATGCAACCGCATGTCTGTGAAACCATCGCAAAAACCCGTACGGCTCGTGCACTACTACGTCCAGTGCTCGGATCCCGCCTTCCGCTGAGAACCAAGCTCAGCATTTACAAAACATATATCCGTAGCAGAGCTACGTACGCCGCGTCGGCATGGTACGCCATGACCAGCGTAACGTCAAAACGGAATCTTCAGTCCCAAGAAGACCTCAGCCTGCGTACCATTGTCGGCGCGCCTCGTGGAGTGCGTAACACAACAATACGTAGGGATCTGGAGCACGAAAACCTGGACACCTTTATCAGGCGGCTCGCGACCGGGATGTTCGAGCGTGCGGATGCGTCCGCACATGAACATCTGGTGGACCTTACACCTCTGCACGCTCGACCCCCGGAGGATAAACCCCTTCCTCGCGAGCTGTGCAGCCGTACGTAAGTTTTTGCGTCACCACACTAATTTCAATCACAGGACTCGCCAAACCGAGGACCAACCAGTCTCCGGTAATTACAGACAAACCGACTGCTGCCTGCTTGTTTGGTGGGCCGACTAGGTTTACCCTCTTTAGGGGTTTTCCCGGCTGGCCTGTCCATATTGCGGGCAGTTAAGAAGCGGTACCCCAGGGTGCTAACCGTATCCAGTCATTTGGGCTGGAAAAACTATCGCCTATAAGGCACCCCAACGACCCTCGCGTATTCACGCGCGGCGCTGGACACCATCGAGAGGAGCAAAGTCTCCGGACGGTATCCCGACGCCCCTTGCGGGGCGCAATAGACGACCTGAACGCAATCCCGTGCCAGGTCGATTTTAATGGTCATCACATTAATTTTATAATTGTATATTGCGGAGTAGTAGTATATTTGCATTGTAATTATATGTATATTACTTTGTAAATAAACATAGCGCTACGTAACGAAACGAGGTTTCGTCCTTCCGAGGGGCCCTTGGATTGCTTCGAGCCCCCCCTGTAGGTCGGATATGTCCTTTATTCGTTACAGGGTAAAAGGAAGACACCGGAGCAGCGGGCGAAGCCACGTCTCTCGTCAGCAGCGACGTTGTCTTTCTCACTCGTGTGCCTACCTGCACGCGAGTCGCTTCCGACGAAATTGTCTAAGCCTTCCGGCTAACAATACTCCGCACATACAAAAAAAAAATCGAGTCAGTATGAACTGAGCAGCGATAGTGTACGTGTCTGTACGTATACGTTTATGAATTGTGCGCATACTTTATTCCTGTTTCTTAACGTCTATATTACGTAGTTGTATGCACAATATCTGTAACTTTATAGACGTTTTATTTATTCTATATAAAGTTACCTTAGGCTCAGCCTATGTATATTATCTTACACTTATTTATAGGGATCTATAACTATATCTTCAGTTTACAATCATTTTACTGTTGATTGAAATTTTGAATTATCTATTGTCACTCGCGTATCATATATCCTCTTTTTGTTTTTTTTATGTTAGTCAAAAATATTTTGTAAATAAATTTTCTAAGAATAGTCTCATAGAAAACCAAAGCACGTCCCATGACAAAATGTTAGACAAGATTCAATAATATATGTATAAGTGCATTGCAAACTCGAGCAGACCAGCCGCCACCAACTGTTCACGAGTATGACGCATGTGGCAGTCATCGCCCTCCTCTACCATATTCAAGGGAAGTAGATGACCCACCACATGACGCCGCCGCAAGCAGAGGCATTTAAGCGAGCATGCCATGCTAAAGTCTACTATTTGGCACTAATAAAAATCTGCCTTTCATTTTACAGAGCACACCTATAATATTACACCTATACCATTTACAATTTTTTGTTTGTAAAAATGTTACATCGTAAACTCATGTCTCCGTCATTTATAAACCATTTTGGGAAATTCTTGAGGGTGGTCCTATATAATTTTGATCAAGTTATGATGATGGGAACCATGAGAAAATCATGAAACTTTGTTAGGAGCTGCTGCGTTAAAGTCGGTTTTTTGATTAACGAATTATTTAATAATTTAGTTTTGTCTATATAATCTTCGAGAAGCAAAATTAAAGCTTAGTTGGAAGATTATTTTAATAATTTGGTTTAAAAAGTAGTGGCAGAGTTGACAGTGATTTCATATTTCAAGTTTCTGTTAAAGTTTGTAGGAAACAATTTTTTTTATTAATTTGCTGCACCGAAAGACAATCTCCGCGAGCTTTGAGTGCTCGCGATTGTAGATTTTATAAAGTTGTATTTTACTTTGTGGCAACTTTCTCCAGGAGATTGCTTTTCTATTAAAATATGAAATGCGTCTTTCTTGCACAATTTCACGACGTCGAGAATGTGACAAGATCATGTTACTAGTAGTTCGATGAGAATATTTTTAAAAAACTATTTACGATACGATAATTATTATATAATAGTTTTATATATAAAAATTATATATCTTAACCATTGTTCTGAACAACAGTTTGATGAATATCATAACATAAACACAAGAAAATTAAAACCCATAGCATGTTTTTGTGTATACAGGACAGAGATGAACATAGGTCTATTCTATAGATTGCAACAAATTCCATTTCAGCTTACTTACTGTCGCATTTTATTTAAATTGAAATGAATATGAGAATACTTTTTTTTTAATGATTAATGAAAAGCAAGTCAGAAAACATTAAATCATATATTAATTCAGTTTCCTGACCGCATCCTCCTACTGGTATAATAAGACGCAAAGAAAAGAGGACGGCGACTGAATGATAACAATGTAATTTCACGAAAATGAGATTTCGTAAAAACAGCGAATGCTTTCACAGTCATTTTTTTTAATATCATTGGCCTATGTTTGTGTTGCATTAAGGAAGAAGAAAAATGCATGACGTTCAGAAGCCTCTCTGAGAAACTTTAGGAACATTTTATTGCGTTAGTCACCATAATCATTTTATTGTACACAACTCAATAACGTCAGTGACGTCAATTTGACGTTCAGTTTTCAGTTTCCAATTACGATGGAATGTGTTGTAGCAATCGTCTATTTTAATGAAATTACTCTGTTTTTAAAGGTGCTTAAACTGTAAGGAACATGCCGTCGCCCTTGTAAAAGGTGGATTTTAGGCCCTTTTTTTACTGCTTTATTATCACGACTTTACTGGGTGTTTGTTTTTGCATGTTTTTTTTTTGAGAAATAATTATCTCTTTCTTTCTTAATTTACGAAATCTCTTGAAACAACAAACCCAGATGGATGTTTCTAGTTACATTTAGTTATAAGAAAAGTATTCTGGCGATAATTAAAAGATAAGACGATTTGGTATTTTTGGTACATCACTATTTATTGGTGCTGTTTGATAAAAATCTTGTTGTAAACATGACTTACTATTTTTTTTCTGTCTTTCCACATTAAGATTGGAGACCTTGTGTGGTACACAGTTTATTTATGCATTTAACACTATTTTTTCATATCATCATCATCATCATAATTTCAGCCTCCATAGGCCATCATAAGGTCTCCCTCATAGATTGCTACAAAAGTTTGTAGCTATCTTTTTGGGGGATTTTGGCATAGTTGCCACGCTTGGCATGCGGGTTGGCAACCGCAGTTTATTTATTCAGATATTCCAGGAAGAAACTAGTTCCCATTTCCTGGTGTTCACTTTTTCTCTGTCGACTTTTACGACACCCACGGGATGAGATGGGGTAGCAGATTCGGATCCTATCTTAAATGTCGATTTTATAATCTTTAACAGATATGTTGCTTTTGTATAATGTTTGGCGTAAATAATTTTCAAAGTTGATAAAGTTATAGATACCGGTTGAAATATTTCCTTTATTGTAGCTTTCAAAAATCTTAATTCAAATAATGTTTCGGACTAAAAGGCACTGTGAGCAAATGTAATCACTGGGCATATGAGACTTAAGAACTGATGTCTCAGGGGGGCGGGCGCTGTGTGGTGCCACACAGAAATATTCTGGGTGACACAGCACAAGGCAGACGTTGGACTAACCATCAGGTGAACGTTTTACTCGTCTCGTCACTCTATTAAATAAAAATGTAATACCAATGTACCTCACAAACATAGCGAGATGTGTATGTCAAGGAGTGGACTCTTTAGAGGTTGATGATAATTATGGTGATAGTGATGATCTGGTTGTTTTTTTTTTAATTTCAGGCTACTTTCGAATTATATTTACTTTTTGGTTTCATTATTATAAAGCACATTACAATAAATTATCCTAAAAACAATAAATTGGGCTATGTAATGTCTTTAATATAACTTTCATGAACATTACGCTGCGAATTGTTATGTGTAGGTACAAATAGTACAAATAAACTTTTGCGCTCATTACAGATAAACTGAAATGACTTTTGCAAGTCAATATTCTCGCATTAGCCGCGTCAAAGTACCACGTAATTACTTTAGTTACTTAAGTGTCTAGTTCACCTTGAAAGATCGCTCAGTGAACCGGGAAACATTTATACCTAATGTCGTGTTTCCTCTAACAGGTGTCATTGATCTCTATTCAGTAAGTGTTACATTTCGGGCCCTCACTTAAATACCACTTACAATATCCATAGTAAGCATTTAATATCTTGTAATAAAAAAAGAGTTTGCAATTCACTTACAAAATGAGGGGTGGAGGGGGGAGGGGGGTATAGTTTGTAAGGGTGGTCGTTGTCAGTGTGTTCCGGCACGGCGGTAATTTCGAAATAACAATGAAATTTCACATCAAAACAACGTCAAGCCAACCGTCAAATCTCAGCGTTAGCAACTCCATGTCAATCTCATATATACTCGTATTATCTCATGGCATAAACCATATTACTCGTATCATGACGCCTGAACACAATTCAATTGGGTAAAATTGGTAAATATGCTTAAAACATAGCCACTTTAAGTATTTTTCAGTCACACTACTACCTAACGGCGGTCAAGTTGATCGCTTGCATATTTCCAGTGATAAGTGACATAATCTATACAAATAAATAAAATTAAAGTGTCAGTATAAAAAATAACAGCTTTTTACTCAATGCTTTTGAAAGTATATACGGTACTTATAAGAAAAAAATAATTTAAAAAAAATGTCTCTGTTTCTTCCGGCTGAGGTCCGAAACGGCTGGGTCGATTCTGACGTGACTCTCACTGATAGATAGCTGATATTAAAGCGGATAACTGCGGCTACTTTTATTATAGAAAAATAATTAGGGTTCCGCGCTAAAAAAATCCCCACAATCCGATTCAAATAAGGAAGTATATATTATGTATATCATCGATCGGTTTTGGCTTTTAACGCGGATGAAACTGCGGAGCACAGCTAGTATAACATAAGGTATTGTCACAAATGAAAACACCAAACACCTAATTATGTAGTAATAATCAATACATACATTTCGTTACGACGAAATATGACGAGGTACTTTACTGAGAGAGATCTGAGTAGATTAGTACAACTATTTATTTTTTTCTTATTTTTAAAAACTTGTAAGTATCGCCTCCAACATAAAGTTATTTATGGCAACATAATCACAGTTAGTATAAAAGTCACGACTAGCAATTAAATATACATTTTTGGGCTCATATTCTGGGTGTTTTCTGTGATCTTTCTAAGGCCTTCGATTGCGTTGATCATGAAACACTTATTAGGAAACTACATCACTACGGTATAAGAAATTATGCACCTCAACTTCTAATTTCATATTTGAGTAATAGAACGCAGACAGTAGTGATCAATAGCAAGTTCTTCCGGATCAGCAGTATCTATGGGTGTCCCGCAGGGTTCGATTCTCGGCCCATTTCTATTTCTTATTTACATTAATGACTTACCTTACCTAGTAGGAGACAACCATGATATAGTGTTGTTTGCTGATGATACACCTTTGATTTTTAAGATAAAACGTCAACTTTTATTATATGACGAGGTGGATAATGCTATTTCAAAATTAGTACATTGGTTTAACGTCAACTATTTTCTTTTAAACGGCAATAAAACAAAATGTATTAAATTCACAACACCAAATGTTAAACCATTAGATGTAAATGTGCTTGTGAATGGGGAAGAGTTGAGCCTTGTGGATACTGCTGTCTTTCTTGGAGTAACTCTTGACGCAAAACTTCAATGGAGCCCCCATATATCGAAACTAGCAAGTAGACTTAGCTCTGCAGCTTATGCTGTAAAAAAAAATTAGGATTACAGAATCTGTGTGGGTCGACCCACACAGATTCTGTCATCCCCGCGTCATCGTGTCACCCGTGGCAACATAAATTGGCCGCTTTCCATAGTTACGTTAATCGTCTATTGACCGTACCTCTGAATAAGGATGATTATGCCAAAGAGCTCCAAATCATCTATCAGATTGCGGTCTCTAACGGTTATTCAAAAAATATTATTAACACCATAATAAAAAAATAACAAATTCATATAGTTCGCAAAGATCTGTACGCGGCTACATCCCGAAGTGTTCGACGATATGTGAGCAGTTTGACCTACTTGGGTCCTGTATCTGAGAGAATAGCAAGGACTCTTAGGCGTAACGATATTTACGTTGCGTTCAGGACAAGCAATTCGCTGACTGGGGTTTGTAACGTCAAAGACAAAATTGATGAACGCCAAAAATCCGGCGTTTATAGACTTGTTTGCAGTGAATGCAGCGCCGTTTACGTGGGTCAGACTGGTCGCAATTTCGATACCCGATACAAGGAGCATTTGGCCGCGTACAGAAATTGCAATCCCGACAGATCACACTTCGCAAAACATATTTTGGAAACTGGGCATAACCTAGCTAGCGACCACACATTTAAAGTCCTACATATTTGCGACAAGGGGCTTCGGTTGTGTGTGCTGGAGCAATTAGAAATAATAAAAAATAAAAATAATAACATTGCACTGCTGAATGAACAAACAAACGTCTCGAATTCACCACTTTTAAATATCTTTAAATCCAGTACTTAAAGTTTAAATATACTCGAAGTAGTCGTTTGCTATCAATTCGATCGCAAGCGGCTGCTTATGTGATTCGGGTGGTGGATTGTGTGAGCAAGCGGTCGCTATCACGATATTGTAATCGCAATGTCGTAGGTGGGGGCCGTTTGCGTCACCTGTAGTACTCGTATAAATAGGCAACTCTTTGACCGCGCCGCTCACTCGGCGGCCGTCTGTCGTAGAGTCTATTACGCTTGATAATGCCTCGTTTTGGGGCGAAACACGTGTCGTGTTCTCGACTTCAGTGGTGTATATTATCTAGTGGTAGTATTGTAGTGGTTGGTGGAAGGGTACCTGGTGGCGGTTCCTGGTGGCGGTGTTAGTTTGCTTGTGCACGCTACTGAGGAGAGGGCGGGCGGTGCACTTCAAAAAACTAGGTAATATACACCATTTTTATATTTTGCATGCGGATCTTAGCAAAGTAACTTACTTTTCTTCATTATAATGGATTTCCGCAAAGTAACGCCTGATTCTATTAACTATAAAAAATTAGGAATTTGACTAACGTTGAAACTGCTAGATTCGTTTATTTTAGTTATTTTCAAAGCATAATGTCTTATGGTATTTTGCTATAGGGAAATGCAACTGATGTAGAAGTGATTTTTGTTTTGCAAAAGAGGGCCGTAAGAGCTATCTATAATCTTGGCTTTAAAGTGTCTTTCAGAGATAAATTTAAAGAAATTAATATCTTAACCTTGGCCTCTCAATATATATTTGAAAACGTTTTGTATGTACACAAGAACATAAACCAGTTCACCAAAAAAAATGATGTTCATAATGTGAATACCAGGAACAAGCACAAATTAATTATGGCAGTTACCCGACTTCACAGAGTCAGTAACTCTTTTATGGCTCAATGTAAACGTTTTTACAACAAAATCCCAGCAAGTGTTATAAGTCTTTCAATCAAAAAGTTTAAATTTTATATTAAACAAAGACTTCATAAAAAGGGTTATTATTATATTAAAGAATACATAGATGATGATAACCCCTGGGAATGAGGTGATCGCCGCCAAGCCATTTCTACATCTTTATAATACTGCTGTTATTGTACATTATTTTAAAAATGACTAAAAAAAAAAGCCCGCTGGGTTTCTTACTAGTTCTTCCCAGGACAGAGGCATTTTTTGCGAACCAGTGTAGTTTAAAAAAAAGAAAAAAAATGACTTTCAATAAGTATTATGTAAATAATCTATATTGAATAAAAATTTATTCTATTCTATTCTATTCATACGTTCCTTTTTTATTCAATAGAATCAAACATTACTTTACGAAATATATTGTAAAGAAGGAAAAAAGTTAATTTGTTAAGATATGCATACAAAATTTAAAATGGTTTTGTATTACCTAGTTTTTGAACAGCACCGCTCGCCCACTCACAATAGGGTGTACAAGCAACAACTTATACCACCACCAGATATCCTTCACCACTAATTACTACAATTATGCAATACACAACTTATGTCACTGAATACACGACACGTGTTTCACCTCAAAACGAGGCATTAAAGATTAAATTTAAATAGGAATTGGAACAAGACGGTGCCCTCAATTTTTTAGACCTTACAATATAACATAGAAACGGATTGCATTATTTTTTATGACGAGCAAAACGTCTACCTGATCGTAAGTGCAACGTCCGCCGACAACAAATGCTGTGCCACCCAGAAAATGCTGTGTGGCAATACACTGCGTCCGGTACACTGAAACCTCAGTTCCTAAGTGTCATTCCTATGTCACATGCCCTGACTGGGCACGCTTGACGCTACGCTAGCTCTCGGTGCCCTTCAGACCGAAAAACTTTCACAGTGTCTCTTCCGAAAGTACCCATTTTTGGCATTAGTAATTGTTGTATATGCAAACATAATTAAAAGGCCGTACTGCCAGAGAACTTTTTTTATATATATATATATATATATAATATATATATATATATATATAATATATATATATATATATAATATATATATATATATATATATAATATATATATATATATATATATATATAAAGACAGTCAACGCGGCCGAGACTCGGCGGTAAAAAAATCTACTTTACTTTCTTTGGTTTTTTTTATATATTTTTATATATTCTTTATTTTATAAAGTGACGAGACGAGCAAAACGTTCACCTGACGGTAAGTGCAACGTCTACCCATAACAAAAATTGTGTCGCCCAGAAAATTCCTGTGTAACACCACACTGTGTGTATCACCCTGAGACATAAGTTCTTAAGTCTCATATGCCCAGTGATTACGCTAGCTCACAGTGCCCTTCAAACCGAAACACAGTAATGTTTTCACACTACTGCTTCACGGCAGAATAACTGGCCCTGGGGTGGTACCTACCTAGACGGATTCCTGGGTAGGAATCCTACCTCCAGTAGAACTGATTTATTGCTAACCTTTTTTTGTTGCACGCACACATACATATATGAGGAACATAAACATCACTCCTTCCGCGTTAGTAGCAAAACGGTAAGGGGCATTAGTTATTGGTTAACGTAAATATTGTTCCTAAAAAAGTTGACCGACTATAAAGTGCATTTGTTGAGACCAACCCTTCCTCTATTCCAAACACTTTCCCGCTCTTTATACCCATGCCTAAACTTATTTAATTGAAATCGCCGCTACGGAGTGCTTCAACATCCAGATCAGTGCTAGCAACAGTCACGTGATTCCTGCCTCCTAGTATTGAAACCTTTTTTATTAACCAACAAAGTGCCGGCAGAAAAACCTCGCGATAAACATGCGACTTAGTTGGAAAACTCAGAATTATTAAAGGTAGTTAGAAAAAATTTAAAAATAAGAAACTGTAGATTAAAAAAACTTACATTTGTCAAACGAATTTTATATTTCCTTCGTTGAGAAACAAAGAATATTTATTTCGTTATTAATACTCTTACTAGAGTATTGTTTCAATCACTGTAGTTGCTTGATAGGTGGAAAATTATGTTACGCTCGCTCCGATTAGTCAGACAGTACGATAAGATCAAGCTGAATAACCGTCATTGAATAACATAGCCGTGTGGTGGCGGCTCGTTAAAAGAATACTACCACTCCATCCAATGGATCTCGAAAAAGATGGTGATGATGGATCTTGAAAAAGGCGAGTAAGTAATTAAACTGCACTGTGCACCCAACAGCTCATGGTGGCGATGGGCTCACCACCTATCACACCAAGTGCATTAATATTGTTTTGATGAAACGTTGATTGTGGCAGTCGTGTTTTTGCAGTGAGTGCCCAGTCTCTGACTACCCGTTATGGGATACAGTCGTGATCTTATGTACGTATGTATACTTTACATTGCCTTTTCAGTAAAATAGGTTAATAAAATTAAAATGAAAAATAGTTTTTGAGATAAATTATTGTTCCAAAGATTGTAATAATGAATTCCTAAAAAGATACTGTAGGCATCTTTTGCAAGTATCAAAATTAATACCCTTTTAGAGCTGTCGACAAAGTTCCTGAAAGCTTCTATTTTCAACGGAGACACTTTGTAATTCAATTACACGATCAAAGAGAGCGGACACTGTCAGATATTGCGACAGCGAGAACGCATTGCATTACGTTACTTTTACAGAATCCGGCCCACCGGGTGACTGTGATTCTAATATGTCATAGTACCTGCGACTCTCTGAGCTCAGAGGCTAGGCGCTCGCTTTAAATTGCATAGTACGCGAGTGACCTGGGTTCGATTCCCGGTGCCGGCATCACTAAAATTGTAATTGTAATTTTAAGTACTGACTTACTACATGCACGTCGGTGAAGGAAAACATCGTGATTAAACATGCAATAAATATTTCGAGGAAATGTGAAGTCCGCCAAGTCATATGGAGCAGCGTGGCGGACTCGTCCTGGCTCCAAAACCCTCTCTTATGAGAGGAGGCCTGTGCTCAGTACATAACCATTTAGACATTGGTAGCAAATCGGATTGGACTAGACTTGACTTACCCAAAAATGTATGTAGAAAATTTAACTGGATAACGGGATAACTGATAGCAGAAAGCATTCTCCTGATTTTACTGTTAGGATGTATTATTGTCGCCGCTGGATTTATGAAAGTACTTGACAATAGTTTTGAATTCCTGAGATTTGGCCAGCGAGGATTTCGGGACGGAAACAACACCTACGCTCCCAGTGGGTTTTATTGTGATTCAGACAAAGAAAGCATACAAACAATATTATCCCGTGGGTGTCGTAAAAGTCAACAGAGGGAAAACGAAAACCAGGAGAAGGGCAGCAGCATCTTCCTGGAACATTGATATAAATAAACTGCGGTGCCAAACTCGCCAGCCAGGCGTGGCAACTATGGCAAAATCCCTCCAAAATGAGAGCTACAAACTTGTGTGGCTGTCTATGGGGGAGGCCTATGTTCAGCAGTGGACTTGTGATAGGCTGAAACGATATCGGAGTGTTACGGGGTTTGCACTGAAAAACTGTCAGAAAAACCTTATTAAGAAACGATGGTAGAATGTAAAAAAATATATTTGACAAACGAAATTTATATTTCTTACATTGAACAATAAATGTGGTGGTAGCATTCCTATGCGAGAATCCGTCTAGGTAGGGCACCCCAGGGCCAGTTATTCTGCCGTGAAGCAGCAGTGTGCAAACGTTGCTGTGTTTCGGTTTGAAGGGCACTAAGAGCTAGCGTAATCATATGCCCAGCATATGAGACTTAAGAACAGATGTCTTAGGGTGACGGGCGCATTGGGGTGTCACACTGTTCTCACATTCATTTGTTATGGGCAGACGTTGCACTTACCATCAGGTGAACGTTTTGCTCGTTCCGTCACTTTTATCAAATAAAAAAAACTATTCTGTGGCGGGATAACCTTCCCCGGCGCAACGCTATGCTGAGTTGTAACTTAATTTGCTGAACATACTGCGTACGATTTTCATACTTTAGACTTTAGATTTTAATTGTTAATTATAATTTTTTTATATTTTTTTTTCATTAACTACTTTTGTATGCATCCATTTCAACAATTACTTTGATTTCTTTCTTTCTATATTGTAACACATGCTAAACAAACTTCACACTGCGGTAAGTTTCACGCGATTGTTCATAGATTTTCCCGCGAGACTACGTGACACTTCCTCAGGGATACTTCTACTGCGGTAACTTTATGCCGTCTTTTTCCTTTTCAACAGTAACTCGATTTTTCAGACTTTGAGCACGGTTATTGGATTTTATCGAACCCGAATAAAATACGTATAAGTTTTTTTTAAATTCTAACTTGTGAGTTTTATTACGTTTATTTTCTTGTATCGTCCTATCGTTCCTAAATTACATTAAGTACTTAACGTTTTAAGAGGGACACCTCGCAATATAATACTGTAAGTATACCAATAAAATAATTTGTATAAATCATTCCAATCTACTAACAATATTCATCGCTTTTTCCAAGTAAGAAGTAACTGCGTAAGAAAATCTGCTACCGTATCTCATCCCGTGGGTGCCACAGGAGTCAAACAAGGAAAAATTTCTTTGCTTTCGTCAGGTACGAGTAGCACAATAGCCATGTACGTAAACGCCAGGCCTAAAATACAAAGACCAGTGACTCGCATCTAAGATGAGAAGCTTCTGGCACTATGATCACCAATCCGCTTGTCAAGCTCAGTGATTAAATCCTGCCTTCTGCGGAATATTTATGTGCAGCAGTGAACTATTAGCAGCCTATAAGCTGAAAATGAAGAATATTTGTGTCATTGGTTTACGTTATATTCACGGAACGCCCGGCAGATATGAAACATCGAAATTCGTGGTCATTGAAATAATTTTTCGGTTATTAATGAATTGTAAACAGTGTCATCCATTGTTCTCGTAATTAACTAGTAGTTACTTGGGTAATCATGTGAAATGCTCGGGTTTAAACTAGTAACTTTTATGACCCTTAAATGTTGTTTAAAAATCTAATGCAAAATAAAAAATACGTTGTAACCTTCTTCGATTATTTCCTCTAAATTATAATTGCTATAATTATTTATGAATTTAACGTTATAATTTGAACTTTTTTGTTCTGTACACTTCCGTCACCGCACACGAGTCGGTCGTACTCTCAAGGCAAGCCAATAGATATTTCACATCAAAAAACCCCTCAACCACGCATTAGTGTTTTTACATAGTTATTTCTCCGGCTATGATTCGAATCCGATATCCTCGGCGTAGTATTCAGGTACTCTTACCATTAAGGAACTTTGTCGCCAAGTATAGTAATTTAATAAATAAGGTCGTCTATCATCAAACCATCAAGAATCCATCGAAAAACTTATTTTCATATGTTACATACCAAACAAGAACCACCTCATATTTTTTATTGATTAATTTACATGATACATGACATTGTAGTGGATGTGCAACAAATGTAAATGAAACTTTGGTAACATAAAAAGTATCTATTGCTGTAAGCAATTAAAGTATGAATTCGAAAATTTTGAGTTCGGAAACCGCACAGTTTCCGTATTTAACAATGACACAGCATTCTATTACAAATGCATTTTACGTAACAGAGCGCCGAATATTGTATATAAAAACGTAGCAGTGTTTATTCGTTAAATTAAATCAGAGAGCAAGCACTGCGAACACAAATTAATTAAAATTGTTTTGTCCAAGAGAACAATTAAAATGTATGTTTTCAACTCTATAGCTTTTATAATAGCTACTATATACATAGTCACTGGTAATTAGCTCAGGTCAGAGTTTTGTTTCATATTCTCGGGATCATTATAAAAAGAGTTTTGAAAGTTTTTGTGTGTAAGTAAAAGAGATAATGAAATGAAATGAAATTTTTTTATTCCTCAACGTAAGAAATATAAATTTAGTTTCTCAAACGTCGATATTTTTTTAAAATCTACCACCGTTTCGTAAAGAGGTTCCTCTAACCGAGAAGAAACATGCGAAAGAAACTCCGTAGGTATCCTCTATTTTTTTTTATCTCTGTCAAAAGAACATTATAAATAAATTTACAAAGAACAGTCTCATAGAAAACTAAAGCACGCTCCATGACAAAATGTTATATAAGATGTAAAAATAAATGTAATACAAACCCGAGCAGGCACAATCTCACCGTTGGTACCAATAACTAGGTCTTTGTTTCTCGCTTCCCTGCAGACACACAGCGTTATCCAATGAAAGCATGGATTTCCCCGGTATAGCTAACTAATTTACATTTATTTTTTAGGTGCAGCGTTAAAATAAATTATGCTTACGATCGTCGTAAAGTGTTTTATGCATTTCATCAGTGAGTGTCGGAAACTAGTCGCCTCCATTCTTTTCTTACGTAGGTAATTTTTCTGCACCCTTTTAGTATTTATATTTAATGAATATGGACAGCAGAGAACTACGATAACCGTAAGTTATTTATAAGGTTCATTTAAAAACTTGCTACATATTGTCGCGGGTATTATACCTAACATTACAGCAACAATTAAATAAAACTATTTTTACGGATTTTATCGCGTTTAATTTATAACTATTTTTAACCCGACGTTTCGGGCGCTTTACAGCACCCATGGTGACGGGGGGACTGAGGTGATAGTTGTCTCGATGTCATAGTTAACCCGGAGTACCTTCGGCTTTTAATTATTATTTTTAGTCCGATCTACGCAGAAAGAGCTTACTGTGTCTTGAAGCCTTGCAGTGGTATGCTTGGTTTTTGATTTAATTTTATTAATAACCCGTGACCATGGGTGCTGTAAAGCGCCCGAAACGTCGGGTTAAAAATAGTTATAAATTAAACGCGATAAAATCCGTAAAAATAGTTTTATTTAAATGTGTAATATTCGCGTAAATAAAATAAAACATTATTACAGCAACAAGGTAAGTACCATTGCAGTGCCAGTTATTCTGCCGTGAAACTGTAGCGTTCAAAAATTAGTGTTTTGGTCAGAAATGACTGTCACTGTCATTACGGGCCATATGAGGCATATAAGACAGCATTTGTTATATTTTGCCCTTTCTCGTCATTTTTTCCTACAAAAGCGACTATTTTTACACCTATCGTGCTATACCGAGGTTATTTGTCAAAAGTTTCATAACAGCTTAATCAAATACCAGTTTAAAACGACTATAAACGTAAGGAATCTTATACTAAATTTTAATTTTACATTTAAAAGTAGATTCTTATTATTTTATTGTTCGAGTTCTATAAATAACTGTGACATGTTGGTACACTGGTTCGGTTTACTTTGCTTACACGCTAGAGGTTCCTGCCTTTAGGTTGGACAAAACCAGAAAATCTTTTCTTAGTAGATCCATAAAATTTTATAATAAAATTTCTAATAGTATGGCTCAGACAACTGACATACAATTCAACAAACATGTTACATAGAGTAGTAGTAGAGGTGTGGAAATAATTCTTACTCTGCACTTGCAAACCTCCTGGCTACTAAATTGATGATGTAATCATTTATAAATGACATTATGAAAATGGCATTGAAAAAAAGAAAGACCTCCAGAGTTTCTTGCCGGTTCTTCTCTGAGGTCTTATTTTTTGAACCGGTGTAGATTATAATATCAATATACAAGACTAAACTAAATAAAGAAATTTTGACTTTGATTTTACATATTATTCGCATATGACAAGATGGACGAGAGGCTTAGGCTGTGGCGACTACATTGTGAGGATAGTGTTTTCCATTGACTTCCGCGAAGCACATCACTATTAGGCGTTGGACTGCTAAACCAACGTGCTCTGCACGCGTCCCATCTTAGTCGATTTATATTTTTTTTTATTAAACATAGTTTCGAATTTATACACGAAGCGTGTGATGTCGTAAAACTGTTTAAAAACTGTGATTAAAAGTGAGATTTGAAAATTTTTATAGATACAATTGAAACAAAAATGTCGCTCAATATGTGTGTGTTTTAAGTTTGTGATTGTAGTTTGTGGGCATGATGTGTTTTTTTTTTATTATATGAAGGGATGAAACGAGCAAAACGTTCACCTGATGGTAAGAGCAACATCTGCCCATAACAAATGCTGTGTCACCCAGAACATTTCTGTGTGACACCTCACTGTGCCCATCACCCTGAGACATTAGTTCTTATGTCTCATATACCCTTTGATTACGCTAGCTCACAGTGCCCTTCAAACCGAAACACAGTAATGTTTGCACACTACTGTTTCACGGCAGAATAACTGGCCCTGGGGTGGTACCTACCTAGACGGATTCCTGCATAGGAATCCTACATGTATTAGTAACAGATGTGACAGATGCTCCTCTGGTTCTGATTACCAATCTCAGCTACTTTATCTTCTATATCAGCTCGTTCATATTCCGCGGTTGGATATAAGCCTCTAACAATTTTAAAGAATTTTGAACAAAAATTTAAAATTCTATCTACAATACTACAAATTAAAAAAAAACTACGACATACACCTCTGAATTTATGGTCTTTGATATTTTAATCTGAGGGATAACGTTATAAATATTTAAAAAAAAATTACAGGGTTAGACTATTTAAGACGTTTTCAAAGTAATCTTTGGTGACCTTTGTAATTAAGGCTGTTTGACTGTCTGGACTTGGGCTTTCGATTTTGCACGTTTCGTCAACTAAAAGAATAAAAAAAAGTAGATTTAGAGTTTCATTGAATAAGCAATTGCTACAGAACTAAAACTGATCAAATAACTAGAACAAATTTCTCTCCAATAAATTTAGAATGTTTCTACATTTGTCTAATGATAAAATAACAATCCAACGCTTTATAACACAATTTTCTACTTCTTAACACAATATTACCAATACATGTGAGATTCATCATTCCTCATCGGTCACGTAGTTTATTAGCATTTTATATTGCCACTAACAATTTAAATGGTGCTGGCATTAACGATGTGACCAAGATTACGCGTGTTTTTTACACTACATCGGATGCAGCTACCTTATCAGGAGAGCGGCCACGGCGTTGCGCCGCTAATTCAGAATTTTTCTAATGAAGCCTACGGAGATTTAAGGTGTGACTCAGATTATAGGGTCGTTTTAATTAATAAATTAATATTTTTATTTTTTTAATATATTGCATGCATAATTTACGCATACTGTAATATTTAAGGCGAGCACCTGATCCTTACAATCTAATGTGATTCCCAAAAAAACAGTACTATCAACAAACTCTAATTTATCATTTTGCAAAACAATATTATTTTGTAGCATTACATTACATTTGGTAATGCAAATGTAACGCATTGCGTGGTTTGGGTATTTAATGCTAAATTGTTGGCATTATTGACTTCATTTATGTTCTCACTTTTCCGAATGACCTTGAAATGTTGAGTTCGCCACGCTGCTAGAATAACCCGTACAGTTGGTTGACTTCATGCGGGATATGCATATTTTATTGCGATAATTTTCTTCACCTTCTCCTGGAAAATCTCCAAATTGCAGAACATAGATAGAATTTTAATATGTATCTATCTTATTTTATCAGCAATAAATATACTTGCGCAAACAGCGTCGTGTTTTGCTAAATATTAAACATCCACTGCGACTCCAACTGAAGCGAACTTTGTCTCTCACTAGCGATGAAATAAAACTACGTTAGTTAGAATTCCGCTACCATTAACTTGAATATTTCAGCTTGTATTCGTATATATGCGACCCAACCTAAACTGCGAACATGTGTTAACGTCTAAGTAAACATTTTTTAGAATTAAAGTCGTTTATAATGAAACGTAGAAAAGGTCGAGTTTTGACTGGACAAAACTTAATTTAAAAAAATATATAATAGAGAACCGGTTTTTTTTTTGAAGTGACTAGACTTATATGAAACAAGTCTAAAATAAAGCTCTGTATCGCTATTAATACAATCATATTTTCGTACTTAATATCTCATTTAATCAACAAGTGTTGGCCAAGCTGCTAAGACCCTGCTCGCAGATCTTTTTAATTTACTGTAGCGAAATAATTCATATTTATTATAACATTCTTTGTATTTATGTTTATATTTAATTCAATAACACAAGAGAATCCATCAACTCTCATCTTGCCCCGTGGTGTCGAAAACACTATTAAAGGTATAAATAAACTAGGGGATAAGTAAACAGCGCTGATTTCGACAAACTATTAACCAATCCTTCTGCCAAAAAATTTTTGGGTAGATGTCATTTATTTGATAAAATCTTACGAATTGTTGTCACGATCAGAAAAAAGCATTAAATATATGATAAACATTGACCAATCTTGTGAAATATTAAACGTTACTAGTATGTTTCATGCCATAACTATTTCATGTGCAACTGTCCCTTTCACAAAAGTGTCATCACATATCAGTATCTATGTAGGTATTTAGTCTCCATTAGCAATGGTGATGGTGGTGATATAATATTCCTATCATCATCAGCGTATCACTAGTCCCCTGCTGAACATAGGCCTCCCCATAGGATGCCAAAAAATTTTTTTGCTTTCATATAGGAGGGATTGTACCATAGTTGCCACGCTCGGAAGGCGGGTTGGCAACCGCAGTTTATTTACTCAGACATTCCAGGAAGATGCTGCTGCCCATCTCTGGTTTTTATTTTCCCCTTTTACGATACCCACGGGATGAGAGGGGGTGGTAGATTCTCTTAAGCCGCCAGCATACGGCGAATATACCTATCCCATTAAAAACATTAAAATATAAAAAATATGCCAAGCTTTGCATCGCAACCTATATACAAGAAACACATCATCATCATCATCATCATTTCAGCCTATCACTAGTCCACTGCTGAACATAGGCATCCCCCATAGATTGCTATAAAAGTTTGTAGCTCTCATTTTGGGGGGAATTTCACCATAGTTGCCACGCTTTGCAGGAGGTATGGCAACCGCAGTTTATTTATTATGATGTTCCAGGAAGATGCTGCTACCCGTCTTCTGGTTTTAATGTTCCCTCTGTCGACTTTTACGACACCCACGGGATGAGATGGGATGGTCAACATTCATTAAGTACAAACACACCGCTGCGTAGATATTTCTTCTCAATTCGTAAATTGATATCGGATAAGAACATAAGTTCATAGGTAATATTATTTTACTTTGCTGTGCGATTGCCAAGTCACGATATATACGCGGTAAACAGGTTGCGATGCGGGGCTTGGCATTTTTTTTTATTTTAATGTTTTTGATGGGATCTCACTTTTTTTTGTAGGTTATGCTTCTATTTTTATTCCTTTCCTGAATTAATTCTTACACGACGGCTACGGATTTTCTCAAATAACTCAACCCACTATCTTTGTTGGCTTTTCTCAATGGTTTTTTGTTACAATCTTTGACAATTCTGGACGATAAATGTTTCCTAATTATATTTAGTAATCGCGGACTAGTACTGAAGTTCATTAAATGCAATCCATCGACTTGTGTTATCCTTGACTGTGCCGTATACGGCATACGTTTCACCGGGGTTCCAGGAGTATATACAAAAGATCTTCTCAAACGGTTAATTTCATACACCTCTAAAATGTACGGATACAAAACGGTGGCCGCCATAAGTTGGAACTCGGAACCGTACGTGGTAATTTCCCGCTTTGAAGAGCATAGTCCGCGCCCCGTGCTTTATTGACTGGTTGTTCATCGCTTTATTGGATTTTTCATAAAAGATTCAAATTATTGATCTGAACTTATTTTAAAAATACTAACACTATACGAATTATAAACTTACTTTTGGGGCTGACATAATAATTTTTTTCCTCCCGCTGTGGATTAAATGCTAACTAAATTCCAATTTTTAGGTCTCTGTTTCTGCTAGAAGTACATTAGATTTTTTATGAACGGTCAGTTAGAAGACATATTTGACTTGAGATATTTCGTAAACTATATTCGTTACAAACTTATAATTTAGATGTATAGGTAGGAACGGTAAGTACTCTAGACAATAGTTTCAGACTTCTAACTTCACCCACAACGAAGATACAGAGGGATAAAAAGTGCCGCGAGTTGCTTCGAGATAAGGATGTTACTGCCGTGCCCCCTGATATGCGTGTTATTAGATATTTATCTTATTATTGAATTAGTAGTAAGCAAACCAATTTTTTGATGAACAAATGTTAAACTGAATAAGTGAATTTACAGTTAACTAGCGGGGCGGGCCCCAGCAGCGCGCGGATGCAATTTACTAATGAAGAAAATGAGAAGCGAGCTTTGCAAAAATTGTAATTACTGAAAACTTGTGACGACAGAACTGTTAAACCGAACGTAACTTTTTTTTTGAGATTTTAATACAAAAATACCATCCAAATACCCAATTTTTCCAGCGGATTATCCAAAATAATTACTTCATGCAAACCTTCTTTCATTACGAGCACGACAAAAAAACACTTATACTGTAAGCTATCAATTAATTAAGTTACCTTAACATTAATTGTGCGCAAAACAACCGGAGAACAAACGCTGGCAGCGTAAGCAAAATGTTTCAAAGTCAAAGTCAATGACCCAATGTGAGTGGGTCTATACTAATCACGATGTTTACCGACTATATAGACCTTATTTTAATAATCTTCCAGCTCACTAGATAGCTATCGGCTTGCAGATCCGTGAGATTCTGGTTTTAAATTCCTGGCTAAATTCATGTTTTGTCTTACTTATATGATGTACATACAGCACGTTAATTATCCCGAGTCTCTAACACTGTATTTAACCTTCACTATACGGGAGCTTCACATCTGATATAGCAAGGAGAATACTTACGGCACTATAATAAATGTTGCGCAGGTAGTTTCCAGCTATGTCGCTGTCATCAACATTGGTAAGAAGATCTAAGCAAATTAACATTTCCGATAATATGTTGTTTAGTTATAAGAGCTCAATGCGTTATTATTAACGCATTGGGAGTTTTCGAATATTTTTGTTATGTCAAACTCCAAAATTTTTTGTTTAGAAATAATATTGTTGGCAAAGTGTCACGTTTTGTCTGAAAGGCGGAATTTAATGCTTTTTGAATAAAATATTTTCCGAACCCGATCTCCCTATGTACGTGAACCGACAGATCCGGGAGCTTTTATTGCCTTTTTATCGAACATTTACTTAAAAAGACTTTAAGAATATTATGTTTTAACCATAATTATTACCTTCTCGTGTATCAAAAAAAAAACCCCTTAGCAACAAACTATGAATTTAAAAATATTTAATTTGTATTTGAAATTATATATCTTTATGGGAATCTACCACCCCATTTTAGCCCGTGGGCATCGTAAAAGTCGACAGAGGGAAAATAGAAAACAGAACATGGGCAGCAGCATCTTCTTGGAACATCTGAATAAATAAACTGCGATCGATCGAAATACACAATACTCAAAGTCAGTTACACCAACTCATTTTGATGACTATAATAAAACCTGCCTGATGGCTGATTGATAATTATAAATGATAAAATAGGCAAAATACATAATTACAATGGTTGGTGGAGCTAATGCGTCTACTTCATGCGGATGGTAGCTGGCGGGAAGAGACTCTTTAGGCCGCGGCCGAAAGCCGTGCAACGGACTCATGACGTGCTCTGCGGTAAGTTGCCGTGCTGACCTTGTATTGTATGTTGATGCCACACATATACGACATTCATATAACGTCTGCAGTTGCAACGGTCTGGCGATGTGGTGGCGCGTACGGAAGGTTTATTTGTTTATTGGGCCAGGTGCTCATAATTATTCGACGTGTGACGTACATTCACTAAAATTGGACTTAGCTGTATACTTGTATAATGTAATATGCATTGACATGCGAGACTTTGGTCGAAATTTATGCTTACGCACTAACAAGAGGCCAAGCCCTCTTTTTGCAGGTTCGACAGTTTTGCTATGGACTACGGTCCTTGTTCTCGACTTCTTGATTGTGTCGTTGTGTCGGGGTTCGTTTGTGTGTTCAGATGGACGGCGCTCACCGCACATGGCGAGTTGCGGAGCCGTGTGCCTTTTCCACGTTATTTTAAATAAAAATGTTGGGGGAGCGATAGCTTGTACGGGTTATTAATAATTTAATGAAAGCTTATACAAGTGCAGAATACAAATCTCTTTGTATTAGATATTTTGATAGATAAACATTGGGAACCCCTTACAAGCGGGATTAGTAATTAATTAGTATTTGTACACTGTCTTAGACTTGCAGTTTCTCTAATGAATATATATATATATATATATATATATATACTATCTAATCTATCCATGATACAACTAAAAGAACAAGAACAACTCGGCAGGTGAATATACTTGTATGATTGTCCATAGCTTCTTGTAGTTTGGCAAGCAAATGATAAAGTCAAAGTCAAAATTTCTTTCAATTTAGGCTTGTTTAAAGATCTTATGAACGTCAAAATCTACACCGCTTCAAAAAATGACCTTCTCAGAGAAGAACCGGTAAGAAACTGGGGTTTTTCTTTTTTCAATGCCATATTACATAATGTCATTTATAGATTACAATAAAATTACATCATAAATTTAGCAGCCAGTGTTTGCAAGAGAGTATGAGTTATTCCACACATCTTTGGTCTCTATATAATGATGTATTTTATAATACGTTTTATCTAATAATGCCTTCTTGATAAGTTTTTTAAAATCCATGTCCGATTTTTGTGTTACAATTTTAGGAATTTTATTATAAAACTATTCATCTACTAAGAAAAGACTTTCTAGTTTTAGCCAACCTAAACATAGGAACATCTATCGTGTAAGTATGCTAAGTATACTAATTTAGCAGTAGCTTCATCAGTCAGCTGTCTAATCTTTCTTATTGCAAAAATGGCAAAACTTAATTTCGGAGATATTTTTTCAATGTGTGCTCCCCACTGTAACATGGAATAAATAGTGATTCCAAGGAATTCAGTTGAATTTTAAAACGTAAGATTAGAATTTGAAAATTAATATTAATATTATGCGCCGCCTTAGACATTTTAAAGTGTAAATATTTTGTTTTGCCTGCATTTAAAACTAAATTGTTTGCAAACCATTTGGAAACAATATCTAGAGTTTTAATGGCATGTTCCAACGTTAAGTCATTTCTGTTAACTTTAAACAACAATGATGTATCATCGGCAAACAGAATTTTTTGTACCAAATATGGTAGATCATATTGTAGGTTTCAAACAGCACACATTAAATAAAATGTCTTGTAGTACTTTCTTCAGTTTATTTATAATAATTATTAATGCTTAGATGTAAGACACATCTTAACACAACGGGAGATGAGATCAACGAACAAGTTTTCCATAGAAAAAGACTACATTTTTATTGCCATCAACATCCTCCCTCAATAAAAAACATGGTGACAATTTATTACTTCCATCACATATACTTCTTGTATACATATATTTACAAAGTTTTCTAACATAAGTGAGGGTCAGGGTTCGTACAGGTATTAGAAACAATCACAACTTCATAATGCACAACAAACATATTAAGAGAGAAAAGGTTCAGTGAAGTCAATAAGCCACTAAGGCAATTCACCTTGATTTACAGTGTAAATAAATGATTATTGCTACACAACAAAACATAAACACCTATTTTTAGTCAAAACAAGATAAACAAAATGTTTTGTATGACTATTGCCATGACAAGAAAAATCTAAAGCCGTAAATAAACAAAATGACCAAAAACAAAAGGCTAAACAGGAGTAAATACACAACTATAAACAATATCTTTATGTAACGAAACAAATTATTAAAATAAGAAAACAAAATAAAATCTTAAATTAAAAGCTACAAAAAGTATTTTCTGTATAGAGATTTGAACCATGAGTTCGAAACACAACTCATCAAATTAATATGTCGCTGACACCACTAGGCCAGATTCGCTCTTGTTAGACGTGACGAAATAGGACATCCATATGCGAGTACGAGCTCGGCGTTTCGTTAATTACTAATATGTTTATACCATTATATTTTTCATGAGATTATTCTTTCAGAGAAGAAGGAAGGCGTTATCAAATCACCTTAAAAGGGCGTTACCACAAACCCGTATCACTTTCAGTTAACACAACAGAAATCAAACACATTTGTCAACAATTCACATAACTGCACCTTAATTTGATTTTTAGACAATCTTTAATGTAATTACTGATCCGCCTTTTCTTATGTGTCACTTTCGACGATTCTGTCCCAAAAATCCTCCAATATTTTATTTTTATTTTCTATTAATTTCGGATATGTCAGTTCAAACCATTACATTATCCCCCCTTGTCAAATAGAATCCAACAGGATTCGGTTACAATTTATAATGCACGTTTTAGATCACAAGCATGCCATTTTCCTAGATTTTTCCCATTTAAACTTTTTAAAATATATACATCAGATGACACTTTATCTGAAATTATTGCCTTTTCATATTTCGGAGATAGCTTAGCCATAAAATTTTTATCGGCACAAGATTGATGTTTGGTTTTTTTCCAAACCAAGTGTCCTACGCTAAAGTTGCAAGTTCGCCTCTTTTTGTTATAATTTTTACTATTAATTTCATAAGCCTCTCTTAGTCTTCTGTTCACATCTCTATATATATCTTCTCGCAGTTTCAAGTTATTTTCAAAATTACTTCTATTTATGTTTAAATTATCATTCTTTCCTGGACCAAAATCTATTTTACTGTGCAGTGAAGTTTCACGGCCGAAGAAGAGATACGAAGGAGTCTTACCAGTTATCTCATGGATAGCTGTCCTAATGGCATGACCGATATGTGGTACGAACTTATCCCAATCTTTATGATTATCGTCAATATACGAAGCTATAGCTGTACCAATGACTCTATTAACACGCTCTGTTGGGTTTGCTTGAGGATGGTAGAAAGGTGTATACCAAATTTTAGAGTTATAATTTGTGACTAAGTCTCTAAATTGGGAGGATATAAATTGTTTTCCATTGTCACAAATTATAGTTTTCGGCACCCCAAATACTAGAAATATCTGTTCTTCTATTATTTTAGCAATTGTGGATGTTTTACCATTCCTCAAAGGAAATAAAAGTACAAATTTACTGAACCAACATGAAATGACTAATAACATAGTATTACCTAATTTGGATCGTGGAAAAGGACCCATCAAGTCCATAGAAACTATTTGGAAAGGTTCTGTGACATCTTTATGTTTACCCATTTTTCCGATCGGAGGAAGCTGACTAGGTTTATGTTTAGCACAAACATCACATTTTCGTACATAATTTTTTACGTCTCTTATTAAAGACGGCCAATAATAATGTTGTCTAACACGATTTATCGTTTTTTTATTCCTAGGTGTCCCGCTACTGGATTATCATGGCACTCTATTAGTACTTGTTGTCTTAGTTTTTCAGGAACAACTATTTTCCACGAATCGTTTTCATCTGGGAATTGCTTAAGTTTCAGATATTTCCACAGGATACCTTTGTCAATTAACCAATCATTCTTACTTTTGCCTTCGATCACAGCACCTTCCATCGAATTATACCACGTATCCTTGTCTGTAGATTTTATGTCAATTAAATTTATTTCGATATCTGGTATAGCTCTCGAAAGTGCGTCGGGTACAACATTATCATTCCCCTTTCGATATATTATTTCAAAATCAAATTGCTGTAATCGCATTGCCCATCTAGCCAATCGCCCGTGAGGATCTTTATTTTTATAAAGCCATTGCAAGGCACTGTGATCCGTAATAACCTTGAAATGAGTACCTTCTACGTACGGTCGAAATTGTTCTACTGCGTGAATCACGCTTAATAACTCCCTTTCGGAAGTCGAATACTTCACTTCTCTTTCAGACAGTTTACGGCTAGAGTATGCAACCGGTCTCTCAATACCATCAAACATCTGAAATAATACAGCGCCAGTGCCTTTACTTGAAGCGTCACACTGTATTAAGAATTCGGAGCTGAAATCAGGACATTTAAGAACAGGAGTGGATGTTAACGCGGTCTTAAGACTAATGAATGCCTTCTCAGCTTCTGGGTTCCAGCGTATCGATTGGCCTTTTTTGACACCCTTAATAAGGTCATTTAACGGAGTTGCAACGATAGCGAAGTTTTCTACAAATCGCCGGTACCAACTAGCAAGCCCTAGAAAGCGCTTTAATTCGGTATAAGTATTGGGTTGTGGATAATTTAAAATGGCACTTACTTTTTCTGGGTCCGTTCTCAAGCCCTGTTTATCAATAATATAACCTAAGTACTTTAATGAGGGTCTAGCAAATTGACATTTTTCAAAGTTTACCGTAAGCCCTGCTGTCGATAGTTGTTTTTTTACCCAAGTTAAGGACGCAACGTGATCTTCAAAAGTTCTACTACATACCACAATGTCATCCAAATAGGCGAAAATTTTACCTTCATGCTCTGGCGGAAATAATCTGTCCATTAACCTTTGTTGCGTCTGACTTGCATTCTTAAGCCCGAACGGCATCACTTTAAAATGAAATAATCCTTTTCCAGGTAACCCAAAAGCAGTTTTTTCTTTACTTGATGATTCTAATGGTATCTGCCAAAACGCGGATTTTAAATCGAGTGTAGAAAGATATTGAGCATTCTTTAAACTATCTAATATCGAGGTAACCCTGGGCAATGGATACGAATCGTTCTTTGTAATCTTATTTAATTGCCTACTGTCTAAGCATAGTCTATTCAAACCTGATGATTTTTTTACTAAGAGGATCGGCGAACGCCACGAACTAAACGATGGTTCAATAATATCATTGGCTAACATATTATCCACTTCTGTTTCTAATTCCCGCATAATTTGAGGTGAAAAAGGATATTGCCTTTGAGTAACAGGCATATGTTCTTCTGTATTAATGTGGTGCTCTATCAATTTGGTTCTTCCTAGACTCCTGCCTATTGAGTTTTTTATGTCATCAACTACTGAGTCTAAGGTTTTTGATTGCGTCACTGTCAACTCATGTCTTGATTTAACGGAATTACTTACATTAATTGTTGCTATATCTGAATCGGATTTTTGAATACCTACATTCTTGGTGTTAGACTCTGTATTCCCGATAGTTAGGTTAAAATGATCAAAAAAATTTATACCAAAAAGGAGATCGTGTTTTAAAATGTCCATAATATAAAACTTTACGACTCTAAACTGTTTCATAAACTGTACGGGCAAATACATTACTGAATGAATATTGTAAGAAGTTCCATCTGCCATAGAAATATTCAAGTACGGTATTTCATGGCTTGAGAATCCCAAGGCCATGAACTTCCGGCTCAAGTTTCTAGAGATTACAGAAGATGTAGCCCCTGTGTCCAATAATCCACTGAAGGGCTTATTCAGAATTTTAACTACAGCATAATAGCGATTATCATTATGCTTTGATACAATATTGCATATCTGGCCGGTCTGGAAGTAAGAAGATACAGTCTTCAACCAATTCTGCCATTCTTCATTCTTTAAATTTGAAGCTATGTTGGAGGTCATTGGGCAGAGGTAATGGCCTCCCGCTTGTCGTTTCCCGTATTTTTACATACACAGTTATTTATCGTTTGGCCAAATTTCCCACATTTATAACAAAATAGCCGCTGACGCGGAATGTTACAATTCCTAAATGTATGACCAACAATGCGACAATTCCAACACTTTATATTTTGAGAGCTAAAACCTTTTTCTTTTACAAAATAGTGTTTAATTTCTAAATGCTTAATTTTTCTATTTCCAGGATTTTGAACTATTCGCAGAGCTGACTGATTATCTTCATACAGAGTTATAACAATTATATCTATTTTGAAATCACACAACAATTCTTTGTACCAGCAAGCCTCACTTGTGGCAGAATTTAGAGCAATGAACTCAGATTCAGTGCTCGATATGGCAACAGTCTTTTGTTTCTTAGAAACCCATATTACAGTCGCTCCAAATACTTTGAAACAGTAACCTGTAGTAGATTATCTGTCCAACACATTTCCTCCCCAATCACTATATACACATAGCCTAACACAGAATCTGACCCATCTCGATTATAAATCAAATTTAAGAAAATTTTAGAAATGTTATGTTCTCTTTCTTTTTCTCTACCTCTGCTTGCACCTGTAGTTGCTTACGTTTTTCCAATACTTCTTTGGGAAAGACTTTTTTGATTTTAATGCCTGAGCGAAAGCTGGCCTTGTTTTTCATGATTATTGTTGGCAATCTATAAACTTTAATATTAGTCTGTAAATAAAATACTATAATTTAAATAGGTAGCAACCGTATTAACGATATCATGCCATTTGCGAGCCATTCAGGCATATTGTTATATAATTAATTCGCACAAGTAGCTCGTAGCATTTTTATTATATAATTACGTAATACAAGAAAGCCTCGCAAAATGCTCTTATATGGACATAAGATGTCCAAAAATAGACGACCAATCAGAGCGAGGCAACATTAGTAAACCAGGCTCGTGCTCTGATTGGTCCGCACCGGGCGCGCACGATGCGTCTATACTCAGTGACTGGAGAAACTATTTAGAATGTATATATATATAGGATTAAAATGAAATAAAACGCTGGATTCGCCCGCTGTACGTCGTGCTGATAACACGTCTCGCTGTTATCACAACTACAACTACCCGCACGGACCAGTTTATTTTTCGGCGTTTGCAGGTGTCTATTTTAGACACCTGTTAAACGCCACCCTTGTCCTCTTCGGAGGCAAGGCGTTCGCCACCTACTACCACCAGCTTTTCCGAGTCCCCACGGTGCCACTCTCCCTCCCCCCTTCCTAGGGGGCGAGGTGCGAGGGGTTCTCCCGTGAGTGACACGTTGGTCGCGGATGCAGTCGCCTCAACAAGTCGCCATGGAGGGCGGAACGCCCACTAAGTCGGCGATGAAGACACCGACCACGTCATCTCCTGCGTCACCAGCCGCAGCATCAGCGGCATCAACATCCGCCTCCACTACCCCAGCCACCTCTGCTCCTTCCGGGGACAGCAGCGTGAGCAGTGGGAGTGCCAAGGACTCGGCAACACTCTGTCAAAAGAGTCCTCCATTGAGGACCTCTCGCCGAGAGCGAAGGTTCACTTCGAGCTGACGATGACCAAGCGCATGAAGGCGCTTGGACTGATGCAGCATACCACCGCCGACAAGATCATTGGAGAGCTTCGGGCACAGATTGACGTCCTCCAGAAGTCGGGGGTCCATACGTCAACTAAGGACTTCCCGATTCTGGACGACTTTACGACCGGGGCATTGCAGTTTTACCTGCAAAGCGCCTGCAAAGCCCCCAGGGAGCAGACCTGGAATAGAGAAAGAAGCTGCGCGAGGACGTGGCGGAGGGTCAGGGCGACAGTGTGGCCTCCGAGCACACCCGCCTGCCTGCCCGCCCGGCCTACGCATTTCCTGCACCAACGGAGCAGGTAAGTATGCCCTCCGTTGCACCTGCACCGACACCGACACCTCTCCCACAAAGAGACCCACATCCAGCCGCTTCACGGCTCCCCCGATTGGCCGCCCTAAAATTACTTAAGGCTACATCTATTCCCGAGAGACCACCCGTGCCCTCTACGTCACGTGCCACGCCCTCGGCTTTGCCCACCGGCGTGTCACGCCCTCCACTGCCCCGGATTATTCCGGCAGCCGGACAGGCACCCAAATTCCCCCAATCCCCACGAGCTCCGCCGTGTGCCGTACCGCAAGGTGCGCCGTGGGCCTCACTCCACCGCCGTTCTCCTATCTGTTGGTCTCTTCAGACCAACCGATTGGCTCAACGGCAAAACACACTGCTGTCCCTCCTGTCACTGCCCCTGCCCCTGTACCTGGGCCGTTGTATGCGCAAGCTGCGACGAGCACAGCGGCTGGCCACACAACCATCTGGGCCCGGGCAGGAACAGAGCAAACCCCCTCGCAAAGTCCGATACCCGCCCATTGTTGTGGAGAAATTCCCCGATTGGGCGAAGCACTTCGCCGCAATGGTGCGGGACCTAGGCAGACGCCCAAATGCCCAACCTTTTGACAAAGGCATCCGCTTCCTCCCGGAGTCGGAAGAGGAGTATAGGTACCTGCAGAGCTACCTATCCAAACTCGAATTCATCCGCCAAATCCGGGCGCGCCAAGGACGCCCCGGATGCATTTTTTTCGCCCAATTCCGGAGGACGGAGAAAATACTCGACAGAATTTATTATATTGAAGAGTTGCTGTACATGCCTGGAATCCGGATAGAGGCATGGAGAGGCAGGGAGGGTCTGGCACAATGTCATCGGTGCCAGCAGTTCAGGCACTCCTCACATTGTTGCCACCGCCCTATGGCGTGTGTGCGCGGATGTGGAGGGAACCATCCTGCCAAAGATTGTCCCCGACCCCGAGAAGACCCGCCTACGTGCGCTAACTGTAGCCAGGGACACACTGCGAATAGCGCACTGTGTTCTGTCTACAGGAGGGAGTTACGCAACCGTACGGCGGGCACATCGGCTCTTACGACACGCCCCACTCGCAGCCAACTGGTCCAGCCTAACATTATCCAGGCCTCCCAAGACCAGGCGACTCTTATGGCTCCGGCGAACCTGCCTCGCCCGAGGGACCCTGCACCCACCGGTACAACTTCTTCTTAGAAAGAAGAAAAGAAGCCTAAGGTGGCACCAGCGTCATGCCCAACAGCGTGTCGGTTGCCACAGCGCCCACAGAATCAGCTTAACCTTCGACGGCGTTGGGATCGGATAGCGCTGCAACGTTATCTGCAGCGATCACGACCCTCAACGACGTCCTGAAGGCGATCCAGAGCGGCACCAACCCCGTGACTGTCATCCTGCGCGGCATAGCCTGTTTGCTTAAAAATCAAGGCTAGGTCGCCCCGGATATCACAAACCACAGCTCGGAAGTCTACTAAGACAAGGAATAACCCAACCCACTGTCGCAGGCGGGTCACTCGGCTGGGCATTCCTCGTAAGAGCACGGCCTGGCTTAGAGACTAATGCCAGCGACATTGGGAATATCATCAGGATATTATCGACTAAGGTTTATGATAACACAATGTCCGTAGTGTCTGTCCGGCCACAATAGGCCAATCTGTATTGTAGCACTATACACAGTGCACTACAAAACCCCGCGCGAATTTTTGCAGCGGCGATTGGAGCCTCTGAGAGGAGCAATAGTCTCCGGACAGTTTCCCAGCGCCCCTTGCGGGGCGCTAGAGATGACCCAAAACGGATAAAACGCTCCCATTTTCTCTGCGACTCAATTGTGTTTTATTCAACCCACTCAACTCCTACTCAATAATTATGTTTCATGTTTTTTCCATGTGGGTGTGAAGGATACTACCACTGGACATTTTTTGAGCCTGGAAGTCAACCGCCCAATTCTGTATACATTTTTTATTTCATTATCTATATGTATTCCCATGTCTGAAATGATATCTTTTCTTTTTTTTATTATATAATCAACGAGTTCACGTTCCGCTTTTGCTGATTCCTCCATCCCAAAAAATACAAGGTTATTTTTACGCTTTTAAGTTAAGTTTATGTTCAAGTTCCTTCATATTGTTTTTCAGTAAATTATTCTTCTCCACCATAACTTCCATTTTCTCATCTAGTGCTTCCAATACGTTTTCGGTTACGAGCTGTGTTATGGTTAAAGTTTGTTGATTTAGTTTTTCTTCGAGTTATGATAATATCATCTCCATGTTTTTGGCCATGTTGTAATTTTGTTTGGTACATTTTCGTATGACCGTCAATGACACATGTCGTTTGTTTTGTATGTTGTTGCAATAGTTCTTTCTTGGTTTTAGTAAGTTGGCACACTTTATACTGTTATGTTGGTAGCATGTATTTGAATAATTGAGTCCACCTTTAGCTTACTAAGTTCGTTAGATTTTATGTTTATTTCACTTTTTACGTGTAACTAATAGTTTCACGTTAAACAGTCACTTTATGCACAATAAACAGATTATTTTCGCGAGAAACAATAACTTGTGTGTTTACAGGTTGCCTAGCATACCGGAACTCGTAACATTACGATACCGTATATTCTAATCTCCCAGTTAATCAAATAATATAAAAAATTCTATTCTTGACCTTGTGTTGTGCAGTAATCAGATGGTTGATGTTAAAAAATGTCCATATCCAATAAGAGAAGTCGATCCATATCACCCGGCCCTTGAACTGACAATTTGCATACTGAATGGTAGCTTACCAACCCCTCAAAAAATATTTAGACCAAGATACAACTTTTTCAAAGCAAATTATGATGGTGTAATAGCGTCACTTAACAGTATTGACTGGCTCCAAGAATTAGCGTTACAGGACAATGTTAACAGCATGTTAGATAGATTTTATGTAATTCTCCGAAAAATAATCAATGAACATGTCCCAATAACTAAAAAGAAACCTTCCTCTTATCCAGTGTGGTACTCCAGAGGCCTAATTTATTGTTTAAAAAAAAGTATAAGTATTACATTAAATTAAAAAAATATAACAACCCGCTTGATCGTCTAGAATTTCAGTACTTACGTAACGACTGCTCGAAACTTATAAAACAATGTTACAACGATTATATTACCTCTATAGAGACCGAAATATCGAAACACCCAAAATATTTCTGGGCACACATAAAGAACATGCCTAATAAAACCAGTACATATCCAGTTAATATGGAGTTGGGTGACATAACAGCTAATAACCGTGAGGATATATGTGACTTGTTCGCTAAACACTTCTCCTCTGTTTAAGAGCTAGATAGAGGAAATATAGTCACTGAAACATCTGAACCGGCGTCATATATAGGAAATATTTATCTGTCGCAAGAAGATATCCTAACAAAATTAAAAAGACTTGACTGTTCAAAAGGTCCTGGTGCAGACAATATTTCACCCATGTTTGTCTATAGATGTGCTGACGCGTTGACCCTTCCATTGTGCATAATATTCAACTCATCTTTGAAGAGTGGGATATTTCCTTCTTTATGGAAGGAATCAAGAATTGTTCCAATTTTTAAGGACGGTAATCCCGCGAACATTGCAGACTATCGCCCTATATCAATACTGTCGACTATGTCGAAAGTCTTTGAATCACTTGTCTACCAGTTCATATTTAGACATGTAAGAAGAAGTCTTAGTACTAATCAGCACAGTTTTATATCTGGAAGATCTACTGCGACTAATCTTGTCACATACGTTACAGATTTACTAAAGTTTGTTGATGAGGGTGAGCAAGTAGATGCAATTTACGCAGATTTCTCAAAGGCTTTCGACAAAGTCAGCCACACAATACTCAACACTGATGGTGTCTATCATGCATATTGTTGAAAGTTTGGTCAAGGATAGTGCGGGGAATCGACCAATCCCTTTCAGATAGTTGACTACTGGTGTCCTCTGACCAGGTAGAACTGCAGCGACAGATTCCCGTATAATTGAGCATTCTGCTCCGCTATCGAACACAGCTGGTAAAATCCTTTCACCTATCTTGATGTCGATAGGAGCCATCTTATTGCTTGCCACGCAGTTTTTGTTTGAAGTGAATGAACGTTCGCATCTGAAGCAAGTTTCGTAAGTGTGGCCTGGTCTCTTGCAATAGGTACAAGTAGGCGCGGTTGGTGTTTTTGAACCCTTGTTGCCAGTTTGAGGTTTAGTTTCCGAAGATTTAAATCTGCATTCGTTGGTGAAGTGGTTCGACTTCTTACATATACGGCAACTTGATCGTGTATTGTCCGAAAAACGTGGACGCTTTGTATTTATTGTGGAACTTCAGCTTGGATAAGAACGCTTCTTCCGTATTGATGTTGCAACCGAGATGAGTTCAGGAACGGTGGTTGCTCTGGCATTTAATAATTCGATACGCAAACGCTCGTTATTTACGCATCCAATCACTGCTTCCACAGCGTGTTCGTCTCCTAGTTTGTCCTTAGTGATTCTTCTCCATAGGATCCATGCGCGTGACAAGAACTCCGCGATGTCCTGTTCAGAGTCGTAAACATGTTCTCTGAACGTGATGATGTCCCGAGAGTATCTATTTTCAGGTTCAAACGTAGTGATGAGATTTTTCCGTAACTCTTCCCATGTAGTAGTAGTCACCATCCAATCATCGATCCACAGTTTTGCACGCCCCTTCAATAGACTGCAGGCTTTCATGCGGACATCGAAATCATTTAGTTTGTATGCTTGAATTGCCTGATCTATATGCTGACACCATTCTCGTACACCGATATGGGTGTCCGGGTCGAACGATGGTAAATAAACGTCCTTGATCCTGATTTTTGCTTCGATGGGTGCAGTACATACACGTTCTGACATTTTCTGCATCATGTCCATCATTTGCATCAGGAATTGTGGTGGTATCCCATCCCTCTGCATTCCATGATGAACGTATGTTTGTGGTCTTGACTGCAGTACAGCTTCCAATGGGGTATTGGTGCCCAACGCAGGTCCCTCCTGCTGTGTGTTGGTCGGTTCCAGTTGATCAGGTGGTAAACGAGCTGATGAAGAGGTGGCTTGAGTAAGAGCTTCTTGCAATCCCACTTCTGATGACGGATTATTAATCTTTGTAGATTTTTTAAAAGGCGTGACGTCAGCACAGCTGACGTCACTGATGTTAACTTCATGATGACTCATTTTAACAACAAGTCTTTACCGTTACTTTCAAAACTTCGTCTAGTAATCTGGCAGAGTAACGACTTGCCAGAGAGGTCCGTACTGTGCAACGGCTCAAGCGAGAATGTGTCTGCGCGCTCTGTACGACCGTATTTATAGGGCACGCAACACTTGCACGAATTATGTGTTAGGTTAAGTATTGAATGCAATCCATTTTGTAAATAACACCTTAACTTTAATTTTACATTATAATTATATTGAAGTAATCAAACAATAGCGTATGAAATCATTAAAATAATCAAATTATTCTTATAGTGAAAGAATTATTGTGGTTGCGTCGATAAATATATTCTTTAAAATTGTAGAAAAATATTCACAAAAAATACAATAAACAAACAAACGGTTCTCCCCTATAACCAAAAAAGTTTCAGCCTATAAATGTCCCACTACTGAGCACAGGCCTCCTTTCATTTCTGAGAGGGTTTTGGAGCTAGGAAGAATCCGCCACGCTGCTCCAATGCGGGTTGGCAGACTTGACATGTCTTCGAAATATTTTTTTTTTATTCCTCAGACATGCAGGTTTCCTCACGATGTTTTCCTTCACCGCCGAGCACGTGGTAAATCAGCACTTAAAATTGCAATAAACAATTTTAGTGGTGCCGGCACCGGGAATCGAACCCTCTCTGATCAGGAATCGAATACTCGCGTAATATGAAATTTAAAGCGAGCGCCTAGCCCCTGATAGAAATCGAAACGTATATTGTTCAAGTGTTTTGATAGATAGCTGTATTGTTGTTTATGCGAGCATTGTTTTTCTTTATCTTTTAGCTACAACTAAACCACAGTAGGGCCAGTAAAGTGAGACAAGTAATGTAGTATACACGGTTTAATTGCAGCGTTTCTATCAAACGCTTGCAGCGTCGCAACCTTCCCAAATAATAAATTCGTTTTATTTAATTCGCCTGTTAGAATTCCAATCGAACCTATGTAAAAATTATAGATCAGTACTATGTAATACAATGTGCTCAAAACCAATCACCATTATCATTCATGTAAATATCGATATTTAAATGAATGATAATGGTGACTTTCTTCTCAAAATTTTCTTTTAGTGCCGTTAGCATTGTCAAATATATGCATTCCATTTACTAGGGATGAGACACTTTACTGAATACCAACCATACCGTACCCATATAACGCCTTTGCGATAATAGGTAGGTCTAATTACATATTCCGACCCGAAAAATTAACAATTCATATAGTTAAGGTCGCTACTCACCACCAGATCAGAAGATATCGACTTAGTTAAACATTGGCCGAGGAAGATCATTACGTACCGAGAGTGAAGATATAACATACACGCCTACTATAAGGACTAGTTCTCGTAACATGGCATCGAGTTATTACCCACTGTCACGCCTGCCCATAACATTAACGGTGTCACCCAGAATTTACGTAGTACAAGTTAAGTAAATTCTATGTAGCACCGCAGTGCTTTCGTCACCATGACAACAGTTCTTATCTATGTCATGTAATGAACTAGCTTCAATGCCAAATCAAATCGAAACACACATTGCACACCACTGCTTGACGGCAGAATAACTATCACTGTGATGGTGCCCACCTATATAGACATCTGCATATGAATCCTACCACAATTAAAAACTATTGTTAAATAATTCTAATATTTGATAGTAAATTCTTAAACTATCGTTAGCAACTTAACATCAGTATAATGTAGCGCGTTGATATTTTATCAGCAGTTACCTTGACGGGAGGAAATGACGGCGATGGTGATTATTTTTTCTTTTAAAGTAAAGGAGTTCCGTTATTATTCTCCTTATTCTTATCGATTTCATTTCCAATAACATTTGCATCGTAACTGTTTCTTCAGACGTCTAAGTAGGGAGGGCATAGAATACCGCGTAGTTATCGGAAATCAATTTGCTCTGCAAAATATAATGCTATTGTACAAATCATACGGAGCGAGTTCTATGGTTAGATTTCGTGTATATTTTGGACCTGTAACCAGCAATAATTGTTCATTAAGTAAAGCGCGTATTGGCTACTGTGTGCATTTACCAACAGGTTGACTGCAAATGCCTATTTACATAAGGAAACTAGAGATCGTTTTTTTTTTATTGAATAATATATATACCACACATATATACACAAACAAAAATATTATCGTTTTAGTTCCTTTTCTCTTTACATGCGTACATACAAACAATAGCGCCTTTCTCCCATAAAGGGGGTAGGCAAAGACCACACCCGTTACCCACTTTTTTCAAAAAATTCCAATTGTGTTCCTACGAGCAGTATAGTGACAGCATTGCATATTATGGTGTTTTGATCACATATGGTCACAAATGAAGGCTGTCCGCTCAACCTTCGTTGCCTTTTACGACACCTCGTAGGAAAGACGTAAGTGCAATTCCACTTTGATGGACACCGCTTCTCTTTACTTACCTTTTCAAGGTTCAACCGCTGAACTGATCTGGAAGAAATTTGGCACAGAGTTACGGAGTTCCCATGATATTAAATAAAATTAAATGCACGCGGACGAAGTCGCGCTCATCAGCTAGTTACAAAAAAAAAGTTAATAAAAAAAGGAAAAACTGACTTTACTAGTATTCCCTAAATTGAAAATAATAAAAATTGAAAATTCGTCGTACACCGATGTGGAAAGAGTCCTATGAATACGTTCTGATATGTTGAACAGATTATCAATTTTAAAACAGTTTTAAAATTTTTGTTTTTTTTAATTAACTGAAAGTAAATAAAACAAAGTTACATATTAAAAATATGTAGCAGTAAAATAACCAAATTAAAAAAAAACCCAATTATTCTTAAAAGATACACCAATTTGTTTCAAAAAAAATGCGTTAGGTACGGGATAGGTTAGGTTCAGGTTAGGTTCCCCCCCGAATGGGTTCTCGCCTTGTCGTGGCGGGGGGGCTCAGTAACTGTGGCTTGGTCACCCACGGTGAAGCTAAGAGGAACCCGGTCGGCCTGTTGCCTCAGGCTGACCCGAGGAGGTCGCTCCGAGTGGGCTGCGCAAGCCCACTTTGGATGCGAACAGGTGGAAGCAGTACGCTGCCCTCCGCAGCCGAGGTGGAGTCGCGGGGGAAGAGGAGTGTAGGTGTTGCGTTGCCTCTCTCCCTGTCCCCCGCGACTTTGGCGGGGCCGTACCGTAGTTGCGGCGGTGGTGGGCCGCGGGGGAAGAGGAGTGTTGGTGTATCGTTGCCTCTCTCCCTATCCTCCGCGGCCGCAACGTGGTTGGGGGCGGAGCCACAGACCAGATCCGCCGCCGGGGCCGGGAAGACTAGTGCTTCCGAGTGCAAGTTTTCTGGCCCCGTGGCCTCCGCGTGGCGGACTCGGGGGGGTCCGTTGCGCACACCAAAGGGAGGCCGTGTTGGAAGACGCGTCGCGTGTACCGGTGCGCCTTACTAGGAAGGAGACAGGAGAGGATTGTCCTCTCCCGAGGAGGGGCCGCCGATGATAGGCGGCCAGCGCCGGTGGGGTCGCGGATGTGTGCGTGAGCGTTCCCGTGGCCCTGCCAACATGCGGCGATGGCGGAACACCATGGGGTTTTAGTCGGTGCAAGTCCGACATAACCCGTCCTTCCCCCCCGAGAAGGCGGGTATGCGTTAGGCATTTCCCCATGTAAAAAAAAAGAAATGTTCGGGTTAGGTTTTTTTTTATAATAAATTTGTTAATGTTCCACAGACATGGTGTCCGTGACCTTGTTAGCAGTACTCCTTTTGTTACATAATATTTTCTTTAATTCTTACTGTAACGTCAATAAAAGGCGGGGTTGAATAGCGGACTGAATTGTTTAATGAACACAATCTACCTGCATACATTTGTATATTACGCTACACATTCCCTCTTCTTAAAAAATAACGAAAGCACCAAATCAGAAAAACAAACCAAAGAAACGAATACTCATAATTAATTACATAAACTTTTTTTTATACTAAGCATATAAGCGCGTAGTGTTCGAGCCGATGCACTCGGTGGGGGCGGTGAAGAGGGGCGTGCCTCCGTATTAGAGTTTTCATTAAAGTTACCCTTTTCTTTCCTGTCAGCGCCCTCCCCGGTTGCATCTACAAACGTGTCGTCAGCGTCGCTATCAGATCCGGTCTCAACATTGTCATTACTCGGGACATTTGATACGCGAATACTCGGACGCGAAAGAGAATAGCGATTATGTGGGTGAATAGGTAGCACTTGATCCTGATGCCTTCTCTACTCCACACCGTCCCCCATACTGACCCTATACGAAACTGGTCCGGTTTTTTTTACTACTGTTCCCTCGCGCCACTTTCTCTCCTTTGCTGTATAACTACGCGCGAGTACCGGATCTCCAATCGCAATATTACGGTCAAATACCCCCGGTATTGGCAATCTGGTGGTCTTGAGCCTTTCGCACCACCGCAGCTATACTGGGACGCAAAGCGCCCAGACGGCCACGTAAGCGGCGCCCTAATAACACCATAGCAGGCGAAACCGACGTGGTTGAAAGTTCACAATTGCGATATTGAAACAAAAACTTACTAAGAGCCTGCGAAACCTGTTCACCCTCAAAAACTGCCCTTAAGCGGGCAGTTTTTTCACCTTTTTTACTGTTTTCACGGCGTTTTCCGCGGCGCCATTTGCTTGCGGCCTGTAGGGCGCTGACGTCACGTGTTTGGTACAATTTTTTGAACAATAATTCTGGAAATCACCTGATAAAAAAGGAGGTCCATTGTCTGTGACTAATTGCGATGGCAGCCCAAATCGTGCAAATACTGACTGAAACGCCGAGATTGTAGTTTCAGCATCAGTACGACTCATCTAAATTACCTCAATCCATTTTGAGTAAGCGTCAATAATTATTAAGTTTTTTTTTCCCGCGTATTCAGCAAAATCTGCATGAAGGCGTTGCCACTTGGATTCAGGGGAAATTCCCACGGGTGAAGAGTGGCCTTAGCGGGGTTATCCCGAACTGCGCGACAGGCCTCGCATGCCCGACACAGCTTTCAATATCCTGGTCGAAACCAGTCCAATAAACATAATTACGTGATATATTTTTCATTTTATTAATTCCCAAGTGACCCTCATGAATTTCACTCAAAACCCGTGCCCGTAATTTAGTTGATACTCGTATTACATTTCTATATTTATAGATTAAACAACCTAAGTCGATCAACATTTCATGTTTCCTAGCAAAGTATGGTTTCTCCTCATCGCATTTAGTGGTGGGAGGCCAACCGAAAATCACATAGCCTGTTATTTTACTCAACAAAGCATCCTTTCTTGTTTCAATACGTATGTCATTAAAATTAACTGGTATGGAATTTTCTATGAAATGTAAATATGAAGCGACGATGGCATGATGACGCTCGTTTGGGAAGGGAAGGCGGGACAACGCGTCAGCCGGCCCGTTGGCATCTGAGCGAATAAACTCCACTGCGAAATCATACGCGGCCAATCGAGCAGCCCACCACCACCACCAGCATGCGACTGGCCGCGGTTTGCGGGATGCCGCCTTTTTTTCCGAAGATGTAACTTAAGGGCTGGTGATCCGCCCGCAATACCAAATGTCGACCAAACATATATTGGTGATGTTTCGTTACCCCATAAAAAATTGCAAGAGCCTCCTCATCCAATTGACTGTAATTTTTTTCGGACGATTTAAGCGTTCGCGATACACAGCTGATCGGTCGCTCAGTGCCATCCGGGTAAACCTGCTGTAAACGTACGAGCTGCTGTCCACCGCGAGGACGATGGGGCGCCCCTCCTCATAGTGTGCTAACACCTTATCGCTAGACAAAGCTCTTTTAGCTTCTAGGAAGGCTCGCTCGCATTGAAAATCCCATTTCCAATGAACTCCCTTATTCAATAACAAATGTAATGGATGCAATAAATCACTAAGGTTTGGAATAAATTTACCATAATAATTAAGCATACCAAGAAAACTTTTAATAATAATACACTTATTAGGACTATTACTATTCTTAGGTCTAGGAGCATTCGAAATAGCTTCAATCTTTTTCGAATCCGGGTCTAAACCCTGCTGGTCTATAATAAAACCGAGGTCGTCGTCGTTTCAGCCTATAAATAGTCCACTGCTGAACATAGGCCTCCCCCATAGATTGCCACAAAAGTTTGTAGCTCTCGTTTTGAGGGGATTTTGCCATAGTTGCCACGCTTGGCAGAGGGGATGGCAACCGCAGTTTATTTATTCAGATGTTCCAGCAAGATGCTGCTGCTGCTCATCTCCTGGTTTTCATTTTCCCTCTGTCGACTTTTACGACACTCACGGGATGAGATGGGGTGGTAGATTCTCTTAAGCCGCTACCACACGGCCCACCACACGGCAAAACCGAGGTATTTGACACTTTTTTGCAAAAACTCCAATTTAACAGTAAATCCCATGTCCCGCAACCGTTCAAGTACAGCTTTTAAATTACTAAGATGCTCTTTGCGCGTCGACCCCGTTACACATACGTCATCCAAATGTCAAAACCACTGTCCCTGGTATTCCGCGAAGCGTCTCCTCCATAATTTTTTGGAACTTTTCCGGCACGCACGATAAACCAAAAGGAGTCCGGCGATATACGAATGTATCTAAGTGTGTGGTTATGGCTGTAAAAGGTCGCCAATCCTCTGACAGAGGCAGCTGTTGATAAGGATTTTTTAAATCAATTTTCGAGAACTCTTCTCCACCGCTTAACGTGGCAAAAAGTTCTTCTATTCTCGGTAAAGGATAAAAATCACGTTTAAGTTTTGGATTTACGTTTATTTTATATTCTCCACAAATTCGTATATCGCCATTTTCTTTAATTACTGGTACATTGGGAGTTCCAAAGGCGCAGTGATCCACTTTGTAAATAGTACCTTCAGCCTCCAGTCGTCGAAGCTCTTGTTCAACCCGGGATCGAAGCGAAAGCGGCACGGGCCGGGCGCGGACATAAACGGATTCGTCATTGCTGAGCTGTATAGTTGAATGGTTTTAGTACAGGTGCCTAGCTTGTCTGTAAATACTTCGGGGAACTCCGAAGTGAGTCGGCTCACAAATGGATCATCCATAATTTCATTTAAACTAAGATTTATTGTGTGTATGTTTAGAGCTCGATCCATTGTCTTCCTAATAAAAGGCGTCCCCCGTTTCGAATAATGTATAAAGCACAGTTATACATCACTTTATCTCCCATTATAACATCAACGGAAATATAACCTTAGGATTCGATTCGTGAACCGACGTAGCTATGTAACATTACATTGTTCGTTTCGATCTTTTTATGGGCGAAACGGCGCAAATAAAATGGTTCACTAATTGTCGTAATACGACTACCGGTGTCAATTTCGAATTCTAGCGGCTGTGAGTGGTTCACCGACTCGTTGTCTACGCAGACGAAACACGTGGCGCTCGACGATTTCGGAACGTTGCGGCTCCAAATGATCTGATACCAAGCTTACGAGCTCCTCGAATGTTTTATCCTCTGGGTGAGCCGGAGAACAGAGATTGCACATCAACGAGTACGTTGCTCCGCCGACCACGGTTATCAACGTAGGCACTCGCAGTTCCGGTTTAATCTCATTTAGTAAAATAAATTGCTGAACACGGCGGATATACGCGGGTCATTGTTTACTAGCCAAATCGAAAGGATCCACTTTGCCTATAGGCATTATTACGAATAATAAATTAACTTAAAGTAACAATATTAATAAAAATATTCTAATTTAAATTTCGGAGTATTCCCAGCTATTGATAGAGCTGATAGCTTTAGGCTTTGGCTTAAGGAAGCTGAGGTCATCGCCTCTGTTCTCGTATACAATTACCTCATGGTGTTCCGAGGCCTTTATGGTGCCCATGGGGTCAGCGACTTCGCCTTTCTCAAAGCCTACCACCATTGCATCGATACTTATTCCCCGAGCTGATACTTCGGCCTTTTCTCCCAGCTCTCCCAGTTTAGCGAGCACGATGCATGCCTGCGCGAACTGAGTCTCGTCTGCGTCTGCTTGTACAAGTGCAATCGTTTTGTTACGTGCTCGCATAATCGGCAGCGCTTATAAGCCAACACTATCTCAGTCAACTCTTTAAAAGTTTTGCGTTTCATGCTGGTTTTGAAAGTGCTGCCATTTAGGAGAGCTGCAAGGCCTGGCGAGATCGTAACGCGATTTGTAGCATTTGCGTTGCAGAAGCTTATGCCCAATCTCTTGGAGTTGTTGTCCATGAACAGGGCTAATCCTCGGATTCTGATCCCTGGCTCTCCTAGCTCTCCCCCTTCCAGGAATTGTACTTCGGAGGAGCGATGTGGGGCGATTTCTCTATTTTGTTGCCTCACTGCCACCGTGATCTGAGTCAGTTCTGGGGCTAGGTGTGTCTGAAATTGGGTAGAGGAGCTTTGGGACATAGTTCCATTTCTTTTTGTGGCTATTCTGAAAATACTTTCTATATACGAGAGAAAGTATGGTCTAGTTTTAGAGTCTGTTAATATACTATGTAATTGTATTAACTCCAGTTTTGCTTCTATTTGGATTTCCAAGTTTTGTCTAATAGCAAGAAAACGGGGGCAATCCAGAATTATGTGCCACACTGACTCGCTCACTTCGGGGTCGCACTCGCACCCAGGGCTGTCTTTCAACTTAAACCGATGCAAGTACTCCGCTATTCCACCGTGTCCCGTCAGTGCTTGCACTTAGAGAGGCGTCACTTTTGTCGTTCTCACCATTCAAAAAAAAAAAAGGGTACGTTAGGTTAGGTTTCGCACACCACCGCTTATGTAAAAGACCTCGACGAGGCGCACGCGGTGTTCCCGCGCGCCCCCACACGAAGAACGGGTGGAGGGCTCCAGCTCCACCCCAACAAAGAGAAGGGGCTCATAATTGGGCCAACGCTGTCGGGACTGCGGTAGTGTGCGAAAGCGTCCCCGTAGTCCCAAGTACCTACGATGAGAGGAACACCGTGGGGTTTTAGCCGGTAGGAGTCCGGCATAACCCCTTTGTTGTCCCCGCGACAGAGGGGTATCCATGTAGGATTTCCCCACGTACAAAAAAAATAAAATAAAAAAAAAAGTTAAGGTTAGGTTAGGTTTTTTTTTAATTATACAGCACCTTTCTTATCTTGTTTTCATATTCATCTTTTTTTTTTCCTATAACTTTTTTTTTTTAATATTACTTACTATTACACTATTCTGCCTTATTTACAATTCATAAATTATACAATACTTATGTGTATATTTACTATGATTGTTTCTAATATTTAATTAAAATCTAAATTTAACTGTACGTTTCTGTCTACTACTTTAATATCAGAATCGTTTCTATGTATTGTTTATTATAGCTAATTACCTACTTGCTAACACTACTTCTACATTTAGGCTAATACTACAGTTATACAAGTTATCTCATAATCAATGTATTGTCCGCATTATAACAATAATTACCCGAACTACCAAAGATATCAAAACATCACTTATTCTATATTTTGGATCCATTGCTTTTTAAAACTTTAGCTGCTACTTTTTCAGCAAATTCCAGGAAATGGATCCGACTGTCATTGTCGTTGATTGCTTTATGCATCGTCTCTTCGTCCAGCGCAAAGCCCATACGGTGTTCACAGTTTAGCCTTAGTGATGTGTATTTAGGGCAATCTATTAATACATGTTCGACTGTTTGAGCGGTAATTTGGTCGCACTCACAGTACGGGCTCTGCGCTAGCTTGAAGCGATGTAGGTATGCTTTGAAACCCCCGTGGCCTGTTAAAATTTGGTATCTTATGTTATTAATTTTTATGCATTTCAAGGTTTTATACGCTACTTTAAGATTTGGAAAAAACTTTTTTTGTCAGGCGTCCGGTCTCTGCTTCGGTGTATCTCTGTTGCCAGTTAAGCAAAGTATTATCCCTAATGAGGCGCCTCGCGAAGGATAGAGAGAAACGGTCGTACACAGGAGTCTGTTTAGATGTTTCAGCCGCTAACTTAGCCAGCTCATCTGCTCTCTCATTGCCAGGTATTCCACAATTTGCCTTTATCCAGAAGAGTCTCACTTCACCCTGTCTTTCTTCGATGTCCCTCACGCGTTCCAATATTTCGGCTGCTAAGGGATTTGAGGTGTTGGGATTTGAAAGACAATCGAGAGCAGATTGTGAGTCGCTTAAGATATTCGCTTTCCTTAATGTGAGTTTGCTCAGCATAGTTTCAGTGGCTTTCAGGATCGCTGCGAGCTCTGCCTGGTATACACTGCAATGGTTTCCAAGTTTGAGCCTGCTTTTGTGGATCTTTCTTTCGTTTTTCCAGCAAGTGATTGCAGCACCCACTTTCCCATTGATTTTGCTGCCATCTGTGTATATGCAGGGCCAGTCGTTTCCTATAGAATTGACGTCGTTCTACTTCTGATTTGTTTCTTTCCTGCTGCGGATCCCCAGGCACCGGCAGCGTATAGCACCACCATCTTGAGAGGTGAAATGAGTCACCATATGGCGGTCTATAGTGGGACAGCTGGCTTCATAGCTCTGGACGCGGAGGAGACGGAACGACAAGGGAAAATAAGATTCAATACTCCTCCCAACGACCCCATAGTAGTCACCGCCCGGTGCACCAAGGTGATGCTGGAAGATAGGATCCTGAATATGGCGGAAACCATTTTGGATCCTGTAAATTCCGGGGAGCCATGAGACACATGGACGGTACCAAAAATAAAATGGATCAACGGAGTACCCGGATGTGGCAAAACGACGTGGGTGGTAAGCCACTTCGATTGGAGAAATGACCTGGTGGTCACCACAACAACCGAAGCAGCAAAAGACTTGAGGGCGAAACTAGCCAATAGAGTAGGTGCCGACGCTAAAACCAAAGTGCGCACAATGGCCTCCATTCTAGTAAACGGGCTAAGAGAGTCTGACAGGAGTCGGTGTAAAAGACTCATCATCGACGAGGCTCTCATGAACCACTTTGGCGCAATAACAGTGGTAACAGCAACAAAGCGAGAGGTTGTGAAGGTGCGTAACGAGATATCCTCTGGTCCAGCGTTTACAAACCAGATACAAACGCTAACCGATGAACTGAGACAACTTAGAAAGGATATGGACGATTTTCGGCTCTCTACTTTCCCAAATAGGCAGACTCAAGATATCTCAACCCTCACCAAGGAGATGCAGGACCTTCACTGTCTCGTCTCTGAGCTCACTTGTAAAGTAAAACATCTTGAGCCTGCTAATGTGGATGTTAGGCCCTCAGATCAGGGAATCGCTGCAGAGCCGCGGGACTATGGGTGTGCCAAGGAATTGCGCCAGTACATCGCAGACGCAAAACTGGAACTGGCGGCAGAGATGGCAGAGCTTAAACGGGAGGTCCTGACGATATCTCAGGACATCAAAGGTCTTCCCACAAGCTCCACAAATCCTTTCCTCCCTTCGGTTCAGGCGAGTTTAGTGGAACTGAGAAAACAAACGGAACAACTAAAAGACACGACAGTGGACTCGGCGGCACCAATCAGAGTGGCAGTGGAGAGTCTTCGGAGGGAACTGAAACAGCAGACGCACATAGGCGAAATAGGACACAGTGACATACAATTACGGGAGGATGGCGTGACATATGACGATCAACTGAAACAGCCAACTGTGTTTAAAAACAAGAAACTTCCGCGAACGTTCTCTGAAGTCGTGGCAAAACCAAACTACCCTGTAATAGTAGAGTCAATAGACCCCAGAAGCACCAGTGACGATATAATCAAACAAGTGAAAAGCGGAATCGATGTAGTTGAGATGAGCATCGGAATTAATAATATAAAAAAGGCTAAGAATCAGAAAGTACTAATTAGCTGTGAATCCGAAGGAGACAGGAGTCTTCTACAGGACAAGCTACGGAGCGCTACAGACAAGCTACTACACGTGTACCACACGCGGATATCTCGTGGTTGGTCTACAGACCAACCACGAGATATCCGCTTCTAAGAATGATTGGAATTGCCTTCGACCTGACAGATGGAAAAATCGAAGAGGCGGTACTTAAGCAAAATAGTGCCCTCCTCAACGACATTCCACTGGCACAGCGAAGTGTTAAGGTAATAAGATGAACAAAAGGCCGCACTTCCTCAACAAGCAACATAATTTTAGAGGTAAGCCCTCAAATCTGGACCAAATTAAAAAACCAGAAGGTGAGGATTGGCTTCCAAATTGTACCGGCCATTGATCAATCGCCAGTCATTCAGTGCTACCGGTGTCTGGGTTATTCTCATCGAGCGCGCGACTGCCAAGCGCAAACTGTGACTGTGTGTAGGTTAGGTTAGGTTAGGTTAAGTTTTTTTTTTTTTAATTTATAATTTAATATTATTATTTATGTATATATATTTTTAATTTACATTTTTACTTTACAATATTTACTGAAAAATTTCAAATCATTTGTGATCATTTCTTTGTTACTTACATTTATACAAACAGAACCATTTACAATCTAGCCGTGGAGACTGCGTCGGGATACAATTTATTATTGCCCATTCGCTGTTGTTAGGTTCTCCACGACAGTGCTGTCTCTGTTTCTAATCGCCATTTTTAAGTTGTATTCCCTAATTTTTTCGGTTATTGCAGCCGTGGCACGCTGAATCAGCCTTCCCGTCGCGTCATCGCAGTCATCCGTGTAGTATACACAGCTGACTGTATGTCTGGACACTGCCACTACAGCATGTTGGACGCTGTCGTGCAATTTAAGCTTCCTCGCCGTTGTCCGCATTATTACCACGTTACCGTACGTGAGACCTTGAGCCTCATGCACGGTAAGTGTTTGCGACCCTGCTCCCGACCCGTACCCTAGGCTGATAAGGGATTCCTTTTCTACCTGGGTGAATACCAGGTACAGTGTATTCGGGAGGCTGCAAGGTATTTGCACTCCTGTGTACCTCTCTCTTTTCAGAGAGTGGACTTGTGTCCTAGATGAGTATATGCCGCTATATATTTCATTGAGGGCATATGCCACATCCATCGGGTTTCGGTGCGTACACAGGAGCTCCCGGCTAATTGGGGTCACGAGGTTTGGGCGAGTGTACCGCATCGGGAAGAGATTTTCTCTGTCGATGAAGGGAAGTTGGTTGATGTCACCGATGAGCAATATCTCCCTAGCTTCACTTAACCTTGATGCCATCACTATAGAGCCAAAGTGGTTCATGAGGGCCTCGTCGACGATGAGTCTTTCACACCGACTCCTGTCAGACTCCTTTAGGCCGTTTACGAGAATGGAGGCCATTGTGCGCACCTTGGTTTTAGAGTCGGCACATATTCTATTGGCTAATTTTGCTCTTAGGTCTTTAGCTGCTTCGGTTGTTGTGGTGATTATCAGGTCCCTTGCCCTATCGAAGTGCCTTACCACCCACGTCGTTTTGCCACATCCGGGAACGCCGTTGACCTATTTTGTTTTTGGTACTGTCCATCCAGGTATCCCAGGGCTCTGCGATAGTACCTGTATCTGAAATGGTTTCAGCCATTTTCAGGATCCGGTCCTCAAGCATCACTCTGGTACACCGGGCTGTGACTACTATAGGGTCATTAGGAGGGGTGTTGAAAACAATCTTTCCCAGTCGTTCCGTCTCTTCTTCGTCTAGAGCTACGAAGCCGTCTGTACCACTATAGGCTGCCATGTGGTTATTCATTTCACCTCTTATGATGGTAGATGTTTCGTTGTTGTAAATGGCGGCCTCAGCCTCCTCGAGCTTCACTCTCAGCAAGTCCTCACTACCCAGGTGATATACATGTAGGATGTTACTACACGTAGTGAGGTTCATTTGCAAGGTTGCTTTTGTGAGCGCTTTAAATTCGATGAAGGCATTTACGATGTGATCCTTGGGCTCCACTACCGGGCGAAGATCTGGCGGGGTGACTCGTCCCATGTAGACTCTCGAGTGGGTGGGTTGCGGTTTCCGTGACCGATCCTTAGAAGGCTCTCTGAAGAAGTTTTCGACAGCAGTCGCCTGTCTGTCTGCCTGTCTAATGCTTCTTTCTTATTGTTTTCAGTAGAGCACTAGTTCGGCTTTTTGCTTCTGACATATCGGTGGTTTTCTGCTGGGCTGTGGCCTTCTCCCCGGCATTTTTCAGCTGTATTCGTTCTGAGCCGCTTAGTGCTTCTGGATTCGCTATGGGGTGTCCCCAGCTGTCGATATGGCTGGTCGCTGTTGCTTAGTCGTGTCTTTTGAGGAAACTGAGGTTTTCACCCCTATCCGCATACACAACTAACTCGTGTTTTTCTGAGGCTTTAATGCAGCCGATGTGGTCCGCGACTTCACCTTTCTCGTGGAGGACCACCATAGCGTCCACACTTATGATACGGGGTGTGACCACGACGTCGTCTTCTGCCTCTCCGAGCTTCCTGAGCAGCGAGCATGCTTGAGCGAACGGGGTGTCTTCTTCGTTCCATGCGAACAGTAGGATAGTCTTATTCCTTGTTCTTACTAGTCGAGATCGTTGCTTTGCGACTTCCACCTCCGTCAGCGCATTGAATTTTTTACGCTTCATGCTCGTTTTGAATGTGCTGCCGTTTAGCAGTACAGAGAGGCCAGGTGAGATCTTGACGTAGTTTTGGCCCATTGCAGAACAAAAGCTTATCCCGAGTCTTTCCGAGTTATTATCCACGAAGAGAGCAACTCCTTGGATTCTCAGTCCCGGTTTACCACATTCAGCGTTTTCCAGTATTCGGTGGTCTGTTTTGCAATGTAAGGGGTAAGTCCGTCTTGGGTCCGGCGATAGGGTGTCTATAGCGATACTTTGACAGCTAGATGTTCCTGTATTTAAATTTGTCAGTGTTTGTGGTATTAAGGCGTTCGAACCGTTCCGCTTGGCAGCAATGCTGAAGATGGTCTCCGCGAATGCCAAGAAGAGTGGTCTTTTTTCATCGTCGTTAAGAATTTTATGAAGGTCCGTGTCAACCAGTTTTGTTTGAATTTGGAATTCGAGGTCCATTCGTGCCGTCTGAAACCGGGGACAATCCAAAATCACATGCCAAACAGACTCCTTGACGTCAGGGTCGCACTCCCAACCAGGGCTGTCTTTCAACTTAAACCTGTGTAAGTACTCCGCTATCCCACCATGTCCCGTCAATACTTGCACTTGAATGGGCGTTAGTTTTGTCTTCCTCACTATACGGTATGCTTTTTCAGCATCCGGAAGGAATTTTTTAGTGACTGCCCCTGTGCTAGAGGTTTCGTATCTGTCCTGCCATTTGCGGACAGATTCCTCTCAGACCTTTTCTGACATAGGACATAGGAATTTTGTCATAGTCTAAAGTGGCACCACTCGCGAGTGCCGCCGATTTCGCTAGCTCGTCAGCCCTCTCATTCCCAGCTGTTCCTACATGTGCCCTCAACCAGAACAGTCGTACCTCTCTACCCTCCTCTCTGATCTCTTTTATGCTTTCCTTGATGGTTTTCGTCAAGGGATGGCTCACTTTGGGGTTTCTCAGTAGGTCAAGTGGAGATCTTGAATCACTAAATATGTTGACGACCGGTTCTGTCCTTGATTTGACTAGCCGAGTTGCCCCGTAAAGCGCGTAAAGCTCCGATTGAAAGACCGTACAGGATGGGTCCAAGCTGAAGGTGGCGTAGCTGGACTCTCTGCCTTCTTCCCACCATGTAAGGGCGGCTCCGACCCCGACCGACCCTCCCCTCTATCTTGCTTCCGTCGGTGTATATTTGAGGGCCGGTTATTCGGTGGGAGATTAATGTTTCTGGGTCAGTATTTTCCAGGAGCTCATACGTCGTTGTAATGATCTTAGAGGGATGAGTTTGGCTCAGGTGATCCACACGGTGCTCAAGCTCTTCTCCTGGTGGTAAATAGTCCAGTGACCTCTTTTTTTTAGTCTTGTACAGACAGGACGCTTCCTGTATTCTCAGGTCTAGCGGGAGCAGACCCGAGATGGCTAGTGCGGAAGTGAGCGAGACCGTGCGGTACGCTCTACAGATCTTCTGTGCGAAACCCCTCTGCAACGTGTTTAACTGATCTTAGATCATTTGCAATTCTGTTGCAGAGGACCACGCACTTGAGGCGTACATCACCATGGGCTCGACGACTGCGACATATATTGTCCTTGTAATTCCACCATTGAGACCCAGGTCACTCTCGCTGCGCACGCCAGCTGTTTGTATATGTCGGTTGCCTTTTTACATACTGCTGTAACGTGCGATTTGAAGGTGAGTCTGCGGTCAATAATGAGGCCTAGTATTTTAATTTCCTCTACTAGATTTACTCTCCTGCCTGACATGTGAAGGCTTGGGGGGTCATATTTAAGTTTTTTTGTAACTAGCATTGCGTTGGTCTTATGCGCAGCAAAGTTTAACTTATTTTGAATCCCCCACACCACCACACTTTCGAGGGTGGCATTGGCCTGTCGCTCTAGAGCACTCGCTGAGTGCCCCGTGAACACCAGAACAACATCATCCGCGAATGCCTGACAGTATACCCCTCCGTCTGAAAGCCGATACAGCAGTGAGTCTAGGATAATATTCCAGAAGGTAGGTCCTCCAATAGATCCTTGGACACAGCCTTTTGTGGTTTCCCTCTCACATGAAGCTCTTGCGTAGCTGATCTTAACTTTCCGATTTTGTAGGTATGAGCCAATCATTTCGTAGAGGTTTCTAGGGATTTTTTTTCTTATAAGTTGGAGTTTTACTGCAGGCCACCATGCGTTATCAAATGCTCCCTCTATATCTAATGAAACTATGAGGACCATCTTTTTGCTTCTCATTTCCTCTTTTATGTGTTCCACCAGATCATACAGGGCATCCTCAGTGCCACGCTGCGGCAAAAACCCATACTGCCTTTTGTTAAGAGTTGGGAGGACGTGCCACTGGAGTCCACCCACCATTAGCTTTTCGACTATCTTTCCGAGAACCGACAGAAGGCCTATAGGTCTGAAGGACTTTGGATGGGTGTAATCGTCCTTACCCGGTTTACGGATAATGACCACATGAGCAATCTTCCATTGCACTGGGAAGTGTGCCAGCGTCAAGCACTGGTTGGCTATCGCTAAAAACACCTCCCTTTCGCACAGGATGGCGGCGGAGCAGATGTCTGCTGTCAGCCCGTCTGGTCCTGGGGCTTTCTTAGGGTTTAGTGTGTTTAGCACTAGTTCCAGCTCCGCTTCTGTAAATAGTGGGTCATCCTCCGATAAACCTAGATCGTATGTTGGTCTGTCCTCTGTCAATTCTCGTATTTTCTTATGACACAATTGGTCTGTCATTACTGAGTCGTTTGGATAGAATGTTTGGGCCATGAGCTCTGCCGATTCTTCAGGGGTTAGGGTATTGCCCTCGGTGTTTCTTAGGAGCATGTCCTCCTGTCTTCTAGGAGCTCAGCCTCGCCATTCAAAGGGTCAGGGCCAAAAATAAGGCCCCGGGACCTGGTGGCATTCCTGGTCGCGCCTGGGTCTTGGCTCCCTAAGTGCTAGGGGACCGGCTCCGAAGGCTATTCGACGCCAGTCTGGAGACGGGCCGGTTTCCTGCACAGTGGAAGACGGGCAGGCTTATCCTCCTCAAGAAGGAAGGGTACCCTGCGGACTCTCCTTCCGCTTATCGCCCAATAGTGTTGCTCGATGAGGTAGACAAGCTCTTCGAGCGAATCATTGCTAGTCGCCTCATCGGGCACCTCAGAGAGGTGGGTCCCGACCTATCGGACCATCAATTCGGCTTCCGAGTGGGTCTTTCGACAATTGATGCAATAAATCGCGTCAAGGACCACTCGGACGAGACAGTGAGACAGGGCGGGGTGCTGTTGGCGGTGTCCTTAGACATTGCCAATGCCTTTAATACCCTGCCCTGGCCGTGCATCATGGAGGCACTTAAATTACACAAAGTGCCTCCCTATCGCAGCCGAATCGTCGGGGACTACCTCTCTGAAAGGTACATCTGCTACCTTGGGCGGGGAGGCGGAATATTAAAGAGGGCAATGTCGTGCGGTGTCCCACAGGGGTCTGTCCTTTTCCGCTGCTGTGGAACATCGGATACGACGGGGTGTTGCGGGGCGATCTTCCCCCGGGCGCGAATGTGACATGTTACGCTGACGACACATTGGTCACTGCCCGGGGGGACACGTATGAGGAGGCTGCCCGTCTGGCCACCGAGTCTGTGGCACAGGTTGTCGGCAGAATAACGATGTTGGGTCTCGAGGTGGCGCTGAACAAGTCCGAGGCTATTTTGTTTCATAAGCCTCGGAAGGCACCTCCGCAAGGTTCTCACATCGTTGTCGGTGACGTCCGAATCGAGGTTGGGTCCAAAATGAAATACCTTGGACTCGTCCTCGACAGCCGCTGGAACTTCCGTGAACATTTTACTCGTCTGGCTCCCCGACTAATGAGGACGGCAGCCGCTTTAAAGCGGCTCCTTCCCAACCTTGGGGGCCGGACTCGAGTACCCGCCGCCTATATCTGTGGGTGGTGCGGTCCATGGCCCTATATGGGGCACCTGTGTGGGCGGAGACCCTGACGGAGAAAACCATTGTTTTTCTGAGGAGACCTCAGAGAGCGATGGCCGTCGGGGTCATACGAGGTTACCGCACCATCTCTCATGAGGCAGCGTGCGCACTTGCGGGTTTCCCTTCTTGGGATTTGGAGGCGGAGTTCTTAGCGTCAACTTATCGGTGGCGCTCAGAACTTCGGCTGCAAGTGCAACATCCCATCCCAAGAGAGTGGGAAATGAGGAAGTTCCACGCTCGACAGTCCATGATGCTTAAGTGGAAGGAGCGGCTGGCCCATCCTGGGGCTGGCAGCAGGACTGTCGAGGCTGTACGTCCGGTCCTGGGCGACTGGACGGACAGGCGGCACGGATCACTGACCTTCCAGCTGGTACAGGTGCTCTCGGGGCATGGATGCTTCGGGAGGTACCTGTGTCGCATAGCCGGAAGAGAGCCGACAACAGAGTGCCACCATTGTGGCAGTGACGAGGACACGGCGCAGCATACGCTGGAGGAGTGCCCAGCTTGGGCGGAGCAGCGCCATGAGCTCGTCACTGCTGTGGGGGACGATCTCTCGCTCCCAGCCTTAGTAAGGGCCATGGTAACCAGTGAGAGGTCGTGGAGTGCCGGTGTAACCTTCTGCGAAAAGGCCATGTCGCAGAAGGAGGCTGCGGAGAGGGAGAGAGAGCGGAACGCTGCAGTCCCAATCCGTAGCCGGAGAGCCGGGCGCCGGAGAAGGGCCTATCAAGCCTTCCTCCGCCCCCCATAACAGAGGTCTAGGCGGCGGACTCGGGGGAGTTCCACCGCTTATGTAAAAGACCTCGAGAAGGCGCACGCGGTGTTCCCGCGCGCCCCTATACAAAGAACGGGTGGAGGGCTGCAGCTCCATCCCCACAAAGAGAAGGGGCTCATAATTGGGCCAATCGCTGTCGGGACTGCGGTGCGAAAGCGTTCCCGTAGTCCCAACTACTTGCGACAAGAGGAACACCGTGGGGTTTTATCCGGTAGGAGTCCGGCATAACCCCTTTGTCGCCCCCGCGACAAAGGGGTATCCATGTAGGATTTCCCCACGTACAAAAAAAAAAAGGTTAGGTTAGGTTTTTTTTTTTTTTAAATAAAACTATTTCTCCACAGACTGATCGTCCGTGCCTTTTTTAACTTTCTTTTGTTTTATTTTCTCTGTTTATTATTATTACTCCATTCACTGCATGCAATCTTTTATATTACTGGATTTGTTCTTACTTCTAAGACAGTGAATTATTTGCTTAAATATAAAGAAATGCTAGAATATAAAAAAATATAAATAAATGCCTTATACTCAAATTTTTTTTGGGTTCCTTTCTTTTTTTTACATTTTTTTTTTCAATTTTTTAATTTTTTTTTCTTTTCTTTTTTTTATTAATATTTTTTTTTATATTCTTTGTTTACAATTTCTGCTTATTATTATTATTATTATTTCTTATTGACTAAATCCTACCAATGTCAGGTTTTCCACGACCGCTGTGTCCCTGTTACGTATAGCCATTTTTAAATTGTAGTCCTTTATTTTATTTGTCGATGCAGCCATAGCTCGCTGAATCAGGCTTCCTGTTGCATCGTTACAGTCGTCCGCATAGTAGGTGCAGCTAACTTTGTGTCTGGACACTGCCACCAATAAGCAGCATTTCTTTTGCCCCGCACAGTTGTGATGCCATCACTATAGCTCCAAAATGGTTCATGAGAGCCTCGTCGATAATGAGTCTTGTACATCGACCCTTGTCGGACTCTCTTATACCATTCACAAGCAGTGAGGCCATAGTGCGCACTTTTGTCGTGGCGTCGGCGCCGATGCGGTTGGCTAGTTTTTCTTTTAGATCTTTTGCTGCTTCTGTTGTTGTGGTGATTACCAAATCCTTCCCCATGTCGAAATTGCTTACTACCCACGTAGTTTTGCCGCATCCAGGAACTCCGTTCACCCATTTAATTTTTGGTACCACCCAGGTGTTCCAGGGTGCTCCGGCGTCTCCAGTCTCTGAGATGGCTTCTGCCATATTCAGGATCCTGTCGTCCAGCATCACCCTAGTGCACCGGGCAGTGACTACTATTGGGTCATTTTGAGGCGTTTTAAATTTCAATTTTCCTATCCGCTCCGTTTCCTCTTCATCCAGCGCCACGAAACCAACAGTTCCACTGTACGCCGCCATATGGTGGTTGATTTTACCTCGGAGGACTGTTGATGTATTGTTGTCATATATGGCGGCTTCAGCCTCCTCAAGCAGCACCTTAAGCAAATCCTCACTGCCCAGTTGAAAAGTTTGTAGGATATGTCTACAAGCAGTGAGGTTTACTTCTATAGTTGCTTTTTTCAGTGCTTTGAACTCGAGGAAGGCGTTTATAATGTGGTCCTTTGGTCCTGCTGCAGGTCGAAGATTTGGCGGAGCGGCTCTGCCCGTAGTGGTTTTAGTTTTAGGCGCTTCGCTCCTCTTTTGCTCTCTTGTGTAGTTTGGTTTTGGGATGTATTGATTTCTTTTTGATACTGCGGGTATGCTTTGTGCTGCAGCACTCAGCGTGGCGAGCAAGGTACTGATCATGCTCTTGGATTTCGGGCTTTCGACGGTCTGTTGCCGAGTTAAGGCTCTTTCCCGGGCCGTTTTTAACTGCAGTCTCTCCGAGCCGCTTACTGTCTCCGGATTGGGTATAGGGTAACCCCAGCTGTCAATGGGGCCTCTCGCTGTTAATGCGTCGTATTTTATGAGGAAGCTTAGGTTTTCGCCTCTGTCCTCATATACGACTACCTCGTGGTTTGAGGAGGCTTTAACGCACCCAATGCGGTCTGCAGTATCGCCTTTGTCGTGTAGAACCACCATGGCGTCCACACTAATAATGCGGGGAGCGACTACAGTTCCCTCTTCTTTCTTTCCGAGGTCATTTAGAAACGCACATGCTTGGGCGAATGGGGTGTTTTCTAGGTTCCATGAGAACAGTAAGATCGTCTTATTCTTTAATCTTACTAAACGACATAGTTGGTTGGCGACTTCTACCTCTGCCAGCGCGTCATATTTTTTGCGCCTCATGCTCGTTCTAAATGTGCTCCCATTAAGCAAGGTTGCGAGGCCGGGTGATATCTTTACGAAATTCCGGCCTATTGCAGCACAGAAGCTTATTCCGAGTCTTTCCACATTAGTGTCCATAAAGAGAGCTACTCCTCTGGTTCTTAGTCCTGGTTTGCCACGCTCTCCGTGTTCGAGTAGTTCGAGCTCTACTGTACGGTGAATGGAGCTCTCTTCTCTTGCACAGGCCGGCAAGATGTCCGCGGCAGTGTCAGGGCGGCTGGTGGTTTCTGCGTGTATGTATGTGGGTGTAAGTGGTGATTTTGTGTTTGTGGCGTTACGTTTTGCTGCCAAGCGGAATGCGGACTCCGCGAATTGTAGGAATGGCAGTCTTTTTCCGTCGTCGTTCATGATAGCTGCTATGTCGGATTCAATAAGATTCATTCCCATTTTAAATTCAACGTCTAGGTGAGCCGTTTGAAAGCGGGGGCACTCCAAGATAACGTGCCATACTGACTCTTTGACTTCCGCGTCACACTCACATCCAGGGCTGTCTTTCATCTTGCAACGGTGTAAGTACTCCGCGATGCCACCGTGTCCTGTCAGTACCTGTACTTGAGTGGGCGTCACTTTCGTTTTTCTCACTATCCGGTATGCTTTTTCAACATCCGGGAGGAATTTCTTGGTGACTGACCCAGTGTTAGAGGCTTCATATCTGTCCTGCCACTTGCGGACAGATTCCTCCCTGATCTTTTTCTTGACATAGGACAGGGGGATTTTGTCATAGTCGAAGGCAGTGTCATCTCCGAGCGCCGCCGACCTCGCAAGCTCGTCAGCTCGCTCGTTTCCGGTCGTACCGATGTGTGCCCGCAACCAAAACAGTCGTACCTGCCTTCCCTTTTCTCTTATCTCCCCTAAAGATATTTTGACGGCTTTGATTAGGGGGTGGCTCACTTTTGGGTTTCCCAGCAGGTCTAGTGAGGATCTTGAGTCACTTAATATGTTTACGACAGGTTCTGTCCTTGTTTTGACCAGCTGGATGGCCCTGTGAAGCGCGTAGAGTTCTGATTGAAAAACTGTGCATGATGAGTCGAGGCTAAAGGTTGGTCTAAAGCTGGACTCTCTTCCCTCCTCCCAACATGTTAGGGCGGCTCCGACCCTCCCCTCTATTTTACTTCCATCGGTGTATATTTGGGGGCCGGTTACTTTGTGGGTGTTAAGGGTTTCGGGGTCACAGTTTTCTAATAGCTCATACTTTGTTGTAATGAGTTTCGAGGGATGAGGTTGGCCCATGTGATCCACTCCTTGCTCCAGCTCCCTTCCTGGTGGTAAATAGTCCAGCGATTTCTTTTTCTTGATCTTATATAAACTGGACGCTTCCTGTATTCTCAGGTCTAACGGAAGCAGACCTGATATTACGAGTGCGGAAGTGAGCGAGACCGTGCGGTACGCCCTGCAAATCTTCTGAGCGAATCCCCTCTGCAACGTATTCAATTCATCTTGGATAGTTTTCATCTCCGTTGCCGAGGACCACACACTCGAGGCGTACATCACTATGGGTTCCACGACTGCAACATAGATTGTTCTTATGATTTCGCTGTTGAGGCCCCAGGTCACCTTTGCTGCGTACGCCAGCTGTTTGTGTAAGTCAGCTGCTTTTTTGCACACAGATGTTACATGTGCCTTAAAGGTGAGTCTGCTGTCAATGATGAGACCAAGTATTTTCATTTCCTCTACTAGGACTACTCTCTTGGCAGCCATGTGTAGGTTTGGGGGATCATATTTAAGCTTTTTGGTTATCAACATCGCGTTGGTTTTATGCGTGGCAAAGTTTAGCTTATTCTGAGCTCCCCATTCCACCACAGTCCCTAGAGTGACGTTGGCCTGCTGCTCCAGAGTGCTCGCTGAGTGACCCGTGAACACCAGGACAACGTCATCCGCGAACGCTTGGCAGTATAACCCTTCAACCGAAAGCCGGTTTAGCAGTGAGACTAGGATGACATTCCAAAAAGTAGGTCCTCCGATGGATCCCTGGACGCAGCCTTTGGTGGTTACTTTCTCACTGTATGCTACGGCGTAATTGACTCCGACTTTCCGGTCTGTAAGGTATGAGCAGACCATTTCATAGAGGTTTTTTGGGCACTTTTTCTTGACGAGTTGATGTTTCAGGGCTGGCCACCAGGCGTTGTCAAAGGCCCCCTCTATGTCTAGGGAAACAATGAGGACGATCTTTTTGTTACTTATTTCTCCTCTTACGTATTCCATTAGATCATAGAGGGCATCTTCGGTGCCGCGCTGGGGCATGAAACCGTATTGTTTTTGGTTGAGAGTTGGGTTAGGTTAGGTTAGGTTAGGTTAGGTTAGGTTAGGTTAGGTTAGGTTAGGTTAGGTTAGGTTAGGTTAGGTTGCGGGGCGATCTTCCCCCGGGCGCAAATGTGACCTGTTACGCTGACGACACATTGGTCACCGCCCGGGGAAACACGTATGAGGAGGCTGCCCGTCTGGCCACCATGTCTGTGGCACAGGTTGTCGGCAGAATAACGATGTTGGGCCTGGAGGTGGCGCTCAACAAGTCCGAGGCTATTTTGTTCCATAAGCCTCGGAAGGCACCGCCCCAAGGGTCTCACATCGTTGTCGGTGACGTACGAATCGAGGTGGGGTCCAAAATGAAATACCTTGGACTCGTCCTCGACAGCCGCTGGAACTTCCGCGAACATTTTACTCGTCTGGCTCCTAGACTAACGAAGACGGCAGCCGCTTTAAAGCGGCTCCTTCCCAACCTCGGGGGGCCAGACTCGAGTACCCGCCGTCTATATCTGGGGGTGGTGCGATCCATGGCTCTATATGGAGCACCTGTGTGGGCGGAGGCCCTGACGGAGAAAACCATCGTTTTTCTGAGAAGACCTCAGAGAGCGATGGCCGTCGGGGTCATAAGAGGTTATCGCACCATCTCTCATGAGGCAGCGTGCGCACTGGCGGGATCCCCTCCTTGGGATTTGGAGGCGGAGTTCTTAGCGTCAACGTATCAGTGGCGCGCAGAACTTCGGCTCCAAGGGCAACATCCCATCCCAAGAGAGTGGGAAATGCGGAAGTTTCACGCTCGACAGTCCATGATGCTTAAGTGGAAGGAGCGACTGGCCCATCCTGGGGCTGGCAGCAGGACTGTCGAGGCTGTACGTCCGGTCTTGGGCGACTGGATGGCCAGGCGGCACGGAGCACTGACCTTCCGGCTGGTACAGGTGCTCTCGGGGCATGGATGCTTCGGGAGGTACCTGTGTCGCATAGCCGGAAGAGAGCCGACAACTGAGTGCCACCATTGTGGCAGTGACGAAGACACGGCGCAGCATACGCTGGAGGAGTGCCCAGCTTGGGCGGAGCAGCGCCATGATCTCGTCACTGCTGTGGGGGACGACCTCTCGCTGCCAGCCTTAGTTAGGGCCATGGTAAGCAGTGAGAGGTCGTGGAGTGCCGGTGTAACCTTCTGCGAAAAGGTCATGTCGCAGAAGGAGGCTGCGGAGAGGGAGAGAGAGCGGAACGCTGCAGTCCCAATCCGCAGCCGGAGAGCCGGGCGCCGGAGAAGGGCCTATCAAGCCCTCCTCCGCCCCCCATAACAGAGGTCTAGGCGGCGGACTCGGGGGTGGTCCACCGCTTAAGTAAAAGACCTCGAGGAGGCGCACGGTGTTCTCGCGCGCCCCTACACGAAGAACGGGTGGAGTGCTCCAGCTCCACCCCCACAAAGAGACGGGGCCCATAATTGGGCCAACGCTGTCGGGACTGCGGTAGTGTGCGAAAGCGTCCCCGCAGTCCCAAGTACCGGCGACAAGAGGAACACCGTGGGGTTTTAGCCGGTAGGAGTCCGGCATAACCCCTTTGTTGCCCCCGCGACAGAGGGGTATCCATGTAGGATTTCCCTACGTACAAAAAAAAAAAAAAAAAAAGGTTAGGTTAGGTTAGGTTAGGTTAGGTTAGGTTAGGTTAGGTTAGGTTAGGTTAGGTTAGGTTAGGTTAGGTTAGGTTAGGTTGTACGTGGGGAAATCCTACATGGATACCCCTTTGTCGCGGGGGCAACAAAGGGGTTATGCCGGACTCCTACCGGCAAAAAAAAAAAAAAAAAAAAAAAAGGTTAGGTTAGGTTAGGTTAGGTTAGGTTAGGTTAGGTTCCCCCCCGAATGGGTTCTCGCCTTGTCGTGGCGGGGGGGCTTAGTAACTGTGGCTTGGTCACCCACGGTGAAGCTAAGAGGAACCCGGTCGGCCTGTTGCCTCAGGCTGACCCGAGGAGGTCGCTCCGAGTGGGCTACGCAAGCCCACTCCGGACGCGAATAGGAGGACTGCTGGGGGGAGCAGTACGCTGCCCTCCGCAGCCGAGGTGGAGTCGCGGAGGAAGAGGAGTGTAGGTGTATCGTTGCCTCTCTCCCTATCCTCCGCGACTCTGGCGGGGCCGTACCGTCGATGCGGTAATGGTGGACTGCTGGGGGGAGGAGTGAGTCGACACTGCTCACCCTGCCCTTTGCAGCCGAGGTGGAGTCGCGGGGGAAGAGGAGTGTAGGTGTTGCGTTGCCTCTCTCCCTGTCCCCCGCGACTTTGGCGGGGCCGCACCGTAGATGCGGCGGTGGTGGGGCCGCGGAGGGAGAGGAGTGTTGGTGTGTCGTTGCCTCTCTCCCTATCCTCCGCGGCCGTAACGTGGTTGGCGGCGGAGCCACAGACCAGATCCGCTGCCGGGGCCAGGAAGACTGGTGCTTTCGAGTGCAAGTCTCCTGGCCCCGTGGCCTCCGCGTGGCGGACTCGGGGGGGTTCGTTGCGCGCACAAAGGAGGCCGTGCTGGAAGGCGCGTCCTGTGTTCCGGAGCGCCTTGCTGGGAAGGGGAGTAGGGAGGAGCTGTCCTCTCCCGAGAAGGGGCCGCCGATGTTAGGCGGCCAGCGCCGGTGGGGTCGCGGATGTGTGCGTGAGCGTTCCCGTGGCCCTGCCAACATGCGGCGAAGGCGGAACATCATGGGGTTTTAGTCGGTGCAAGTCCGACATAACCCGTCCTTCCCCCCGTGAAGGCGGGTATGCGTTAGGCATTTCCCCATGTAAAAAAAAAAAAAAAAAAAAAAAGGTTAGGTTAGGTTAGGTTGGGGTGCTTTGTTTGGTAACCTCCTCGTGTGCTCGGCTGCTGCTCCTCCTCTGGGACTCGTCCAAAAGGAGGACCAGCAAGCCGGGTCGGTGCACCCTGGGCGCCGGAAAGTAAGTACTCAGTTGCGTACTTGCTGGCCGGCGGCGAATAACCTTACAAGAGATGTGGGGAGTTTACGGCGGGCTCAGTGTTCCCTTACCCGGTCACTGGGCAGGCATGGGAAGGACTCATTCCGACTCTGCCGACGCCGGAACCTCGGAATCCCTTGGGACTGAGGGCTGCTGGCTTAACCGCTGTAGCCACGAGGATGAAAACCTCTATAAAAAATCACCCGAAGCTCAAGCGTTGGCACGCCGTGAGGAGCTGAATGGCTGACGGGAAATTCAGTCGCTAGTGTTGCCCCCGTCAGGGTACCGGCCGACCCCCTGACGAGTTACGCGTAGGCTTATCCGGGTACGGGTCCCTGCTCGGATGGACTGTTTACTTACCCTATCACTCGTGGGAATCAAAATGGAAATAGAAAAAGCAATTGAAAATATAGCTGAGCTGGAATACCAGTCTGCGTCGGAATCGGAAGCATCTCCGCACACAAAAAAATTAGAGGAGTCCTCGAAATCAGGAGGACCGGTAAGAACAAGACGTGAAACTAAGAGACGCTTGAATAAAATAGTCTCTAGTGACGGTTCGTCTTGCGAAATAGAGACGACGGGGAATCATAAACCCTCGACCTATGCCGAAGTGAAACCTCCTGACAAGGAGATGTTTCTGTTACCTAGGGCGAAGGAGGTCAGTCAAAGTGGGGAACAGCTAGTTGAAGCGATGAACAGTGCCGCAAATATAAGCCGCGGTGCACTAGGCTTACCAGCTATAACCGGTGTCGATGAACGAACGGCTGCAGCCTTAAATAAACAGGTCCTCGACGATGTCGGCGTCATATTGACAGTAGCGACGAAGTCGAGGAATCTGAAAGGCACGTTCCAACGGGCCCTAAAGGATGCAGCCTCGTCCATTAAGACGGCTGCGGAGGCCTTATATAACAGATCCTCCACCGAGGAAACGGCAAAGTTACTAGCTGAAAATGCACGCATGCAAAATGAGCTGCTGGAGCTCCGAAAAGAGATTGCTGAGCTCCGGAAGGAGGTTGCGCGGGCTCAAGATTATAGTGCGTCATCGTCTCCTCGCCGGACAGATGTACCAGTAGCAGTACACCCGCAGGCTCAGGCAGAGGAGTTGACGGGCTTGATTATGCGCCAGGTCGGTATTTTGGTAAATGCGAAGCTGGAAGCATTAGAGGAACGCCTTATACCCATTAATCAAGTCCGACCTTCTCTCGCTGCAGACCAGAGAAAAACAGTAGTAGGGGAAGCTGCACCTAGCTCAAAGCAACTGCCAAATGATGGCCCTTCTGAAGGTGTAGAAAAATCTCAGAAGAAGAATAAGAAGAAGGAAAAGAAAGGAAACGCCTCGACAATTCCCAAACAGGTGGCTACTCCTCCCTCGCTGTCGAAACAAGTGTCCTTCGAAGAGGGCTGGTCTACGGTGGTGAAGAAGGGTAGCAGGAAGAAGGCCGTGCCACAAGCGACTGCTAATAATAAAGCTACCTCCAAGAATGTGAGCCGACCTGCGGCGATAAAGTTGCGCCCTCCTCGATCCGCGGCTGTAGTTATTACTCTGTTGCCCGGAGCCGAGGAGCGAGGGCTTACTTACGCAAAGGTCCTAGCAGAGGCCAGAGAGAAAATTGATCTCTCAGGCCTTGGTATCGAATCTCTGCGGTACCGCCACGCGGCTACCGGAGCTCGAATTTTGGAGGTGCCAGGTGTAACAAGTGGTGACAAGGCGGACTCGCTAGCGCAAAAACTCAGGGAGTCTCTGTCGGATAATGTGGCAGAGATCTCCAGGCCAATGAAATGTGCGGATTTGCGAGTCTCTGGCCTGGATGATTCAGTAACTGCGGAAGAGGTAATCACTGCCGTTACCAAACGAGGAGGTTGCCCGCTAGAGGCTGTGAAAGCGGGAGAAATCCGCCGCTCACCCAAGGGAACTGGTACCCTGTGGGTGCGCTGCCCGGTGGCCGCAGCCAGGAAGGTAGAGGAGGGGGGCCGAATCTTGGTTGGTTGGGTTTCAGCACAGGTCACGCGTCTGCAACCCAGGCCGATGCGGTGCTATAGGTGCCTTCAGAGTGGACACGTGAGGGCACAATGCACCGCAGAAGCGGATCGTAGCGGAGTCTGCTACCGCTGTGGTCAACTCGGCCACAAAGCAGCAGAATGCACAGCTGCTCCACGGTGTACACTCTGTGCAGCCGCGAACAAACCAGCCGACCACGTGCTTGGGAGTAAGAAGTGCTCCCCACCAAAGACGAATTATGTCAAAAAAGTGGCCGCAAGGACTCTGGCTAAACAAGCCGGGAAGGAGGAAGCGATGACGGTAAAGCAGTCCAATGGCTAATCATCGTCTCCTCCAAGCAAATGTGAACCACTGCGCCGGCGCTCAAGATTTACTCCTGCAGAGCATGGGGCAGTGGTTGATTGATGTAGCGGTGGTCGCCGAGCCGTACTTTATTCCCCCAAGCCATAATTGGGTAGGGGATATCGATGGCTTGGTGGCCATTGTATTGTCCGGAACTGCTAGTGCCCTTTCCCAAACCGTAGTTGCGAGAGGCAAGGGGTACGTGGCGATCCAGTGGAGGGACACTGTTCTCATCGGAGTGTACTTCTCTCCAAACCGATGCCTCGCCGAGTTCGAGACGTATCTGGGCGTGCTGGGGGCCCTCATTGGGCAAACCCTACCTCGTCCAGTTATTGTTGCAGGAGACCTCAATGCCAAATCTTCGGCCTGGGGATCCCCTGTGACTGATGCGCGCGGCGAGGCTCTGGAGGATTGGGCGACGTTGACTGGTCTCATAGTTCTCAACCAGGGGTCGGTCAACACATGCGTGCGAAGGCACGGGGGCTCCATCGTGGACGTTTCATTCGCTTCCCCTGTCATTGCGCGCCTCGTCCGAGGTTGGAAGGTTCTGGCGGATGTGGAGACGTTGTCGGACCATCTTTACATAAGGTTCGACGTCTCCACATCTTCAGAAGTCCCGGACACCAGTCGCCCTTTGAGAAGGTGCACTCAAACATCAGCTATGAGATGGGCGGTGCGAGGTCTCGACAGGGACGCGCTGAAGGAGGCCTCCATCGTCTATACGTGGTTGACTCCTCCCACTGGGCTGGTGGAGGTAGACGAAGAAGCCAATTGGTTCCGGGACACCATGACGCATATCTGCGACTCAAGCATGCCCCGGGCCAAATCACGACCTCCCAGGCGTCAGGTGTACTGGTGGTCCCGCGAGATCGCAGACTTGCGCGTCAAATGTGTGAGGGCGAGACGCCAGTACACCAGACATCGCAGAAGGCGGTTCCGAGACGATGCAATAGATGGACAGCTGTACGAGGCGTATAGGGAGCTTATTAAAGCCCTACAGCTGTCCATCAGAGAAGCCAAGATCCGCTCGAGAGAGGAGCTCCTGGGGACTCTAAGCCGTGATCCGTGGGGGCGCCCATATAAGATGGTGAGGGAAAAAATCCGCCCCTGGGCGCCTCCTCTTACGGAGAGTCTCCAACCACAGCTGCTGGAAAACGTGGTAGCAGATCTGTTCCCAAGTCGAGCAGCCAGCGCCCGAAATGACGCCTCTGCAAGAAGAGCAGAGGCTCGACACCGGGGTGCCGCGAGTTTCGCAGGCGGAGCTCGGCGTCGCCATTCAAAGGCTCAGGGCCAAAAATAAGGCCCCGGGACCTGACGGCATTCCTGGTCGCGCCTGGGTCTTGGCTCTCGAAGTGCTAGGGGACCGGCTCCGAAGGCTATTCGACGCCTGTCTGGAGACGGGCCGGTTTCCTGCACAGTGGAAGACGGGCAGGCTCATCCTCCTCAAGAAGGAAGGGCGCCCCGCGGACTCCCCTTCCGCTTACCGCCCAATAGTGTTGCTCGATGAGGTAGACAAGCTCTTCGAGCGAATCATTGCTAGTCGCCTCATCGGGCACCTCGGAGAGGTGGGCCCCGACCTATCGGACCATCAATTCGGCTTCCGAGTGGGTCTTTCGACAATTGATGCAATAAATCGCGTCAAGGCCCACTCGGACGAGACAGTGAGACAGGGCGGGGTGCTGTTGGCGGTGTCCTTAGACATTGCCAATGCCTTTAATACCCTGCCCTGGCCGTGCATCAAGGAGGCACTTAAATTTCACAAAGTGCCTCCCTATCTCAGCCGAATCGTCGGGGACTACCTCTCCGAAAGGTACATCTGCTACCCTGGGCGGGGAGGCGGAATATTAAAGAGGGCAATGTCGTGCGGTGTCCCACAGGGGTCTGTCCTTGGTCCGCTTCTGTGGAACATCGGATACGACTGGGTGTTGCGGTGCGATCTTCCCCCGGGCGCGAATGTGACATGTTACGCTGACGACACATTGGTCACTGCCCGGGGGGACACGTATGAGGAGGCTGCCCGTCTGGCCACCGAGTCTGTGGCACAGGTTGTCGGCAGAATAACAATGTTGGGTCACGAGGTGGCGCTGAACAAGTCCGAGGCTATTTTGTTCCATAAGCCTCGGAAGGCACCTCAGCAAGGGTCTCACATCGTTGTCGGTGACGTCCGAATCGAGGTGGGGTCCAAAATGAAATACCTTGGACTCGTCCTCGATAGCCGCTGGGACTTCCGTGAACATTTTACTCGTCTGGCTCCCCGACTAATGAGGACGGCAGCCGCTTTAAAGCGGCTCCTTCCCAACCTCGGGGGGCCAGACTCGAGTACCCGCCGTCTATATCTGGGGGTGGTGCGATCCATGGCTCTATATGGAGCACCTGTGTGGGCGGAGGCCCTGACGGAGAAAACCATCGTTTTTCTGAGAAGACCTCAGAGAGCGATGGCCGTCGGGGTCATAAGAGGTTACCGCACCATCTCTCATGAGGCAGCGTGCGCACTCGCGGGTTCCCCTCCTTGGGATTTGGAGGCGGAGTTCTTAGCGTCAACTTATCGGTGGCGCTCAGAACTTCGGCTGCAAGTGCAACATCCCATCCCAAGAGAGTGGGAAACGAGGAAGTTCCACGCTCGACAGTCCATGATGCTTAAGTGGAAGGAGCGGCTGGCCCATCCTGGGGCTGGCAGCAGGACTGTCGAGGCTGTACGTCCGGTCCTGGGCGACTGGATGGACAGGCGGCACGGATTACTGACCTTCCGGCTGGTACAGGTGCTTTCGGGGCATGGATGCTTCGGGAGGTACCTGTGTCGCATAGCCGGAAGAGAGCCGACAACTGAGTGCCACCATTGTGGCAGTGACGAGGACACGGCGCAGCATACGCTGGAGGAGTGCCCAGCTTGGGCGGAGCAGCGCCATGATCTCGTCACTGCTGTGGGGGACGACCTCTCGTTGCCAGCCTTAGTTAGGGCCATGGTAAGCAGTGAGAGGTCGTGGAGTGCCGGTATAACCTTCTGCGAAAAGGCCATGTCGCAGAAGGAGGCTGCGGAGAGGGAGAGAGAGCGGAACGCTACAGTCCCAATCCGCAGCCAGAGAGCCGGGCGCAGAAGAAGGGCCTATCAAGCCTTCCTCCGTCCCCCATAACAGAGGTCTAGGCGGCGGACTCGGGGGTGGTCCACCGCTTATGCAAAAGACCTCGAGGAGGCGCACGCGGTGTTTCCGCGCGCCCCTACACGAAGAACGGGTGGAGGGCTCCAGCTCCACCCATACAATGAGAAGGGGCTCATAATTTGAGCCAACGCTGTCGGGACTGCGGTAGTGTGCGAAAGCGTTCCCGTAGTCCCAACTACTAGCGACAAGAGGAACACCGTGGGGTTTTAGCCGGTAGGAGTCCGGCATAACCCCTTTGTTGCCCCCGCGACAGAGGGGTATCCATGTAGGATTTCCCTACGTACAAAAAAAAAAAAAAAAAAAGGTTAGGTTAGGTTAGGTTAGGTTAGGTTAGGTTAGGTTAGGTTGGGTTAGGTTAGGTTAGGTTAGGTTTTTTTTTTTTTTTTTTGGAGTTCGTCTCCATAAGGAATTGCTAACGGTATACAATTCCTTACGGCGCTTGGTTCATTTGATTAAGGATAACTTTTTATTTGGTTAATTTATTGAATTATTCAGTTTGCCATTGGAGTTGTTCTTAATTATTATTTTGAGATGCTTTAGTCATTAAATTGTTTCGCATAAACATTGCTCACATATGAGTCGATGCAGAAAATATCGCAATGGCAAACATTGAGAAGTTGAAACGTTAAGATTGAGATAGATTTTTATACACAAATACAGCTATAATATATCTAGATATAAACGTTGTTTACGTTTAATATTTACATTGTTTCGCAATTATGAGTAATATTAAATGGAGCTTAAGTAAGATATATATTTACATTAAGAGGAAATAATAGATTCTAAATTAGGAAACAGAATGTATATACAGAAAACAAGACTTAACATAACTATATATCTATTTATAATATACTAAAATTTTAACATTAAGTACTTATAAACTAGGTAAAATAACTAATTATTGTTATAAATATTATAATACGAACGAAATCTCTGATTAATATGATATACGAAATGAGAATTGGAAGCAGACTATTCAGTTTCTATCAGTTTAATAGTGCTGCTATTGTTAAGGTCTTTTAATTTATTTACAATACAATTTACATGAGCTTTGAATGTTTCTATAGTGCTTTCTTTACTTATTACTTCTAGTAGAGTATACGGTGCCACCCTCAAAATAGTACATGCGATTTCATGATTTGTTCTTGTTTTGGTAAAAACGGGGCAAGTTTGAATCAGATGTTTCATTGATTGGGTAGTAGAGTTGTCGCACGGACACTTATCGTCAGTTGTTATTTTGAAACGAAACAAATATTCTTTATGATAACCATGATTGCTGAGAAACTGTGTTATTGCAAAATTAGGTGTAAGTGCTTTTACTATAAGGGTGAGTGTCGTGTACGTGGGGCATAATGATTTTGTGTATAAACATTTGTTGTCTTGATTGTAAAAATTTTCCATTTTGCTTTCGGTATTTTGACGGTTAAAATATCTGACGCTACTCATTGGAAATTTTGCAAATTCAAAGGACCGATGTGAGGCTGCTGCGCTTTTAGCTGCAGTGTCCGCTTCTTCATTGCCTGAAATTCCTGAGTGCGGTTAGGTTAGGTTAGGTTAGGTTAGGTTAGGTTAGGTTAGGTTAGGTTAGGTTAGGTTAGGTTAGGTTAGGTTAGGTTAGGTTAGGTTAGGTTAGGTTTTTTTTTTTTTTTTTGTTTTTTATGGTTTCCTACAGGGAGTACACCGTCCCTGCTGGCCGTTTATTGACTAAGTTTTCACAATTTGTAACATTATTACGCTATATTCTTATATCTATTGTAATTCACAAATAAAATCTTATGACATAATTGCTATTTGATACAATTACGTTATTAAATTTTACAATTCTTTTTTTTCATGCGTGTGCTTTCAATCATTTTCTTATGACAAGCTGTTATTTACATATTTTTTTGCAGGATTTTGTAAAATTGTTTATTTGAGTCTAGCGTCGTTATTTTGACATAGAATAGGAATAAAGAAATCTTAAAATAAACTTATAAAGAACAATAATGAAATGAAGAAAAAAATAATTGAATGAACTAGGGGAAGTTTACATTAGTAATTAAGATTAGAGCAAAATGTACAAAAGCTTAAGATTACATTTAAATAATTATTTCCCTATTTGTAACGGTTTTATTAAATGAGTGAGTCAGTACAGTACTGCGCATGTGGTATGTAAAAGGAAAGGTACGAGTTCAGTGCGTAACTAATAATAACACACTATTTGCTTTATCCGAAATATGGTATTAAATAAGTGAATTATCTCTAATAAATTATGTTACAATTAAAAAAATGGAGAAAATTAAAATTGATAATTACAATTACACATATTTGTTGGCAAGCTAAATGTACAAAAAGGATTAACATTAGAGTAATATTTAGTTTGAACTATAATTTAACTGCTGAGTTTACATCCGATACTTAAATCTATTATTAATAGCTAGTGTTACTTATGATGTATTCTTATTAAATAATTTTAACCTATTCACAATAGTTTTTATGAACTGCGTGATCGAGTCCAAGGCTGATTCTTTTTTAATTAGTTCTGTCAGATTATACGGGGACACTTTTAAGTTATTGCACAGAATTTTGTGTTCTACTCTTTGTGCTTCGAATGCTGGGCAATGCTCGAGTAGATGTTCCAGCGTCTGAAGCGTGGTGTTATCGCATGGGCATGTCGGATCGTTCACGATTTTAAAACGATGTAAGTAGCTCTTGTGATAGCCATGTCCGGTGAGAAACTGAGTCAGATGGAACGTGGTATTGGTAACGCTTCGCAGTCTTCCGATATCGTCCAGTGTCGGAAGTAGCCGTTTGGTGTGCATGCCCTGATCCGCACTTTCATACCTCGCTTGCCATATGGAACGGTTATTGTGTCTGAGAGTGTGTTTTAGGTGTGTGATAGGGAAGGCTGAGTAATCGGGTGATTTGTGTAGTTTCGAGCCGGCATTAGCGGCCTCGTCTGCGGCCTCATTCCCTATAATGCCCGAGTGGCTCTTAACCCACGCCACCTCGATTATGCCTATTTCCTTGTGTACGTGTATGGTTTTGTGAATTTGTGTGACTATTGGGTGTGTGTTGCTTCTGTTTTGAATGGCTTGAATGGAGGAGAGTGAGTCAGTATAAATGATTGTGCGTGTACTTTTGTATGTGTGAGACCATCTACATGCTTGTAGAATGGCGAACAGCTCAGCCTGGAACACTGTGCATGTGTCGTGCAGCTTGAATTTTTTTGTGATGGTTGTCTGAGAAGAGCCGGTCTGGTTGTAACACACAAATGCAGCGCCTACCGATCCGTCCTCCTGCTTACTACCGTCGGTAAAAATTTTGTGTGTTATTTGTCTAAGTTGAGTGTCGGTTTGGTTGTGGTCTTGGGTAGTCTTTGGGTTGATAGTGATTCTGTCTGCGGGATGGAGTAATTCATGAATGGGGGTAGGTTTCTCTAGTGGAATATCGCTGGGAACATGATCAGATGTTCCCGAGAGTCGAGCTCTTTCCACAGCGCAGACTTCCCTGACTTTTAGATCCAGAGGCATGAATTGGGCGAGAGCGAGAGCGGCGGGTGTTGATACAGTACGGAAGCCTCTGATAGCCTTAATGGCAAACCCGCGCTGCATGCGCTCGAGGCTCCTCCTGATGCACCTTTTTTGGACGACGTGTCCCCAGATTCCAGCGGCGTAGGTAATAGTTGGCACAATCACCTGCTGGTATATGGTGCTGATGTTTTCAGGATGAGCACCCCATGTGGGTCTCGAGTACATGCAGAGCGTGTTGAAGATCCGCACTGCTTTGCCGATGACATGTTTAACATGTCTGCCGAAGAGAAGCTTCTCATCAAGAATCACACCCAAGAGCTTTACCTCTGGTGCGAAAGTGAGTCGGTGGCCATCGATGGAGATGCTGGCCGTCTTGGCCTTGGGAGTAAAAGCGATTAGCTTGGTCTTGGAGTGCCCAAAAGTCAACTTGACGCTTGAGCCCCAGTTGACAATTTGGGAGAGCGCCATATTAGTGGAGCTCTCCAGTTCGCTTACGCTCGCGGCAGTGACGACCAGCAGGACGTCATCCGCGAAGGCCTGTAAGTGGCAACCCGCCGGTAGCCTGGTATCAAGGAGTTCGTCTAGGATGAGATTCCAGAGAATCGGACCACACGTGGAGCCCTGAATGCAGCCCTTGGACATCGTCTTGGTGGCGCGCCTCCCAGCGTGGTCTAAAATAACCTCGCGGTTGCGAACATAGTCTTGTATAAGTCCAAAGATGTTGGTGGGACAGTTGATATGTCGCAACCGGTGGAAGAGTGCAGGCCACCAAGCGTTGTCAAAGGCCGCCTTGATGTCGAGTGAGATGGCGATGCTAAGATGTTTATTTGCCTTCGCTTCTCTCACTATGTTCAGAGCGGTGTTAATGGCCTGACACGTGTTGGCCTGTTCCCGGAAGCCGAACTGGTGTTTGTTCGTATGGTTGTTAGTTTGAGCCCAGTATGTAACTCTCCTGATAAATAGCTTTTCCAGCAGCTTGCCGAATACGGGTATAAGCCCTATAGGGCGGAAAGAGTCCAGAGCGCTGGGGTCCGGTTTGCCTGACTTTGGAATGATCTTAACGTAGGCGATCTTCCACCGGTCTGGGAAGTGCTGCAGCGTGAGGCATCGGTTCAGTATGTCAGTGAGTAGTCTGGTATAGTCTATGGCGAATTGGAGGCATATGTCGGAGGTCAGGTTGTCAAGTCCTGGGGCCTTGTTTGGGCTCATTTGTTTGAGGCACTCCAGCACTTCCTCCTCAGTAAATGGTGGGTCATCGTGGGATAGTGGAAGGTCTGCAAGTTGGGATCTGAGTTGGTGGTGCCGGGGTTTAGTGTCGGGTTTGTCGTCAGGGTAGAAGTGGTCCAAGAGGGCCTTGGCGGTCTCTTCTCCACTGGTGGTATGCCTGCCGCCCATGTTAAGGGTGACCGGTGGGCGTCTAGGTGAGGCTGCTTTGAGGAGCCTGTTGGTCAGGGACCAGACATTTTCTTTATTCTGCATTTCGCAAAACTCTCGAAAATGTCGGGTCGATTCCCCTCGCAATTTTTGGGCGTATTCATCCTTCTTAATTTTTTGCTGGTCTATCAGTTCAGTCAGTGGACGTCCCTGACGCTTGGCAGCGTGAATTTTGTGATGTGTGTCGATCACGTCGCGCTTCAGTGCCTCCAACTCGTCCGTCCACCACGGAGCCTTCTGTCTTTTACCTTTACCAGCAGAGTGCATACTGGCGCGACATGCAAGGTGAATAATGTCAGTAACCTCATCTATCAAGTGGTCCAGGTCCTGAGCGTTCAATGAGGTTATGTCTGTTGCGAGTGTTTCTGTCAGTGTCATCTGTGTGTGCAGCTTGTCCTTAAAGAGTGGCCAACAAGCTTTTTTGGCCTTATATAAGAAGGTGGAGGTTGAGTGTGTATGTGTTGTTTCAGAGGAGTTGAAGTCGATGGAAAATTCAATGGCGTTGTGCTGGGATGTCGGACAGACGTCCAAGTTGACGCGCCAGTCGGAAATCAGATCTATGGCGGGGCCGGATGCCAGCGTGAGATCTATTATCGATGAGCGATCTCGCCCGTGGGTTACAGTTTCAAAGGTAGGTGTTTTGCCTTCATTGCAAACATACATATCGTTACTGTATATGATGTCGATGATATCGCTGCCTCTTAAATTTGTTTTTTCGCTTCCCCATAGCGGGTGCCACCCATTGAGATCGCCCCCTACCACCTTGAGGGAGCCGTCGGTGGCCTTGAGAAAAGCGTCCAGACGGTCCAAAGTGCCCAGCTGATCGTT